>JAWPHD010001892.1:0-282500 GCA_037043455.1 Cyrtodaria siliqua
ATGAATCGATGGCAATAACGCGACGGTACGATGGCGATAACGTGATGGACCATCAAACCATCGCCATTGTACTATCGTGCCACCGCCGTACTATCGACATCATACCATCGTAATCATACCTATATCTGTGGCCGAGGGGTTAACGACGTTGCGTTATAAAGATTCTCGCATCGAGGGTTCGAATCCCACTGGGAGCTCGACTTGTAAGTGAAGAAGTGTAGATTTTTACGAATTTTACCCAGGAAAAGTGGATGGTCTGCCTCCACGACAAAAAAAGAAGAAAAATAATCGACCGTCATAGATAACCTTACATGTATTGTAAATGACGTAAAACACCATTCAAACAAACCACCATCGCGCATCGACTTGTAAACGTCAATACGCAATGGTACGATTGCCCTAACGGAACACCGTAGCAAACTCACCGATACCGCTCATCTCTGTTGTATGTAGTATCGTGCAAATGTAAATGTACGTAAATAATGAGACGGTAATAAACTATTAAAAAAGCTATTTAAATGAATGTTGTTTAACGGCTCGTCAACACAGTATAGGTTATTTAGAGCCGCCCCAGAGAGAGGGGAAGGATACATAAGAATTATTATGGAATAGATTTCTATGGTTCTTTAACGTGCTCGGAGGATAAAAGGACCGCCCGGTTTACGTCCCCATCCGCCAGAAGAGGCTAAGGGAAAGTGTCTTGCCCAAGAACACACCGACGAAACTCAGTGGCACCGCGGAGGATTGAACCCCGGGCCTCCGGTTACAAATCCGCCGCGCTACCGACTGCGCCACGCCAGCCATTTAGATGTGGATTAATTAAACATGAACAAGAAATATACCTTTAAATACAGTAGTTAAATATCAATATGAGACTGGTTTATCAAAATATAGGGATAGTAATGCCTCGCCAATAAACTCATATTTACTAAATGCCCTTTTTAATTTAAAATGGTACGGAACGGATTCAAATAAGATGTCGATGGTTATGTATATAGCTCGACTACTTAAATAATTCTGGCCTCGGTGTCCTCTCGTAAATAAATCACATTTATTTTACTGGTTGAGTTGGAGTGTGGGTGGACAATGGTGTGGGTGGGGCGGGGTGGAGCGGGGTGGGGCGGGGTGGGTAATAGTTTGTCTCCTTGTATTTGCTGAAATTATGTCGAACGTTAGTTAATATTGATGAGTATTTCTGTAACTGTATTACAAACTGAATGTATACTAGACAAAATCACTGCATGCACCGCATGTACAATTCTAAAGCAGTCCACCAAACATCTGGATGTAAGGGAGCGTTGAGTAAGTCACTCATGAAAATGACATTTGATAGACATATTATAATTGATAACACGTCGCATATAAGCCAAATAGTTCACAGACTAGTGTAAAAATACAAATTTATACAGAATACAAATTAAATGCATAAACAAAATTATCCCTTAATGCAGACGTAAGTTACAGTCCAAAAACAAAACAGATGGACAGTGAGACGTGGTGCAATCCTAATTCTACCGGTCAACATTGGGAAATATGTGTATGCGTACCACATCATTTTGTCTACCACATCATGCATAGTTTTGCGATATATACATGATATAAGAAAATAAAACAATTTGCGCTCTGGCTTTACTAAGAGTTGAAAAACACATAGTTGAACCTAGGTGAATGCTTAATTTATCACTCCGCTTTAAAAACGAGGGGCCCAAGAGGACCTGTTTCGCTCTTCTGGCTGTACATGGAACCCAAATTCTGTGTCCCATTTCACATCAAATTGTGCGTGTAAGCTGTGTTTACATTTCTTATCCTAGCACAACCAAATTTGGCCATGAGCTTCCTTATAGGATTATCTTTAGGGTTGCTAAAGTAATGTTGGTTCCTGTAACCCCTGGGCTCCCAAGGAACCCAAATTATTATAGCCCTTAAAATATGTATATTTCACAACAAATTGTGCATGTAAGCTGTGTTTACAGGTCTATATCTCCTAAATTTCTTATCCTAGCTCAACTAAATTTGGGAATTGGTTTCCTTATAGTATGTTGTAAAGGGTTGCGTAAGTAATTTTGTCTTTTGCAAATTCTGGGCTCCCATGCAACCCAAACTGTGATGGCCCATAAAATGTGCAATAAGGGCAGATCAAGGTTTGCGTGTAAGCTGTTGTATACATCTATAATTTTGGCTGGGATCTTTTATTGCATTATGCATCTTATTCATACTTCACCTATATTGCGGCATGAGCTTCGTCCCCATCCCTCCCCCTGTTTCGCTCTACTGGCTGTACACATTTGGTGGACAAAGCATCGATGCCCTAGAAAAAAGTCAAAATTTCCCTGAATCGTACACCTGATGATATTTACAAAGATGAAAAATCTGTCTAAGAAGCTAAAAAGATGAAATAATTGTCAAATAAGCTGATAATTTCATAACAAGGAGGAACACAGTTCCATTGGAACCATTATGCCGTTATTGCGCCTTTTCGCCCGGCGTTTTGACCTTTTGTCGGTGTTTCGCTGGGCGTTTTTTTTCTCGTTTTTTCGTTATTTCGTCAGTATTTTCGTCTTTTCGTTATTTCGCCCGGCGTTATTTCGCAGCGGAATAACGAAAAGACGAGATGGCACATATCAGCCACCATAGTTTATGACCAGTAAGTGTATGCATGGTTTTAGGGCGATGATCTCAACGTATTCCAAGTTATGACCCAAGATCCCTATGCCAAAGGGTGGGGATGGACCACAAGTCCAAGGCTGGTTGGATGGTTTTATCCGTCTGTTCGTGCTCATTAAGTGTATAGATGGTTATAGGGTATAGATCTCAAGAGTTTCCAAGTTATGACACAGGGGACATTACCCCAGGGTCGGGACAGATCACGGGACGATGATGGCTTGAATGTTGTATACATCTGTTCATGCTCAGTAAGTGTATATATGGTTATAGGGGATCGCAACTGTTAAGTTATGACCCAGGGAATATGTCCCCAGAGGTGGGGATAAACCCCATGGCCGCTGCTGGTTTTATGGTTCTATCCATCTGTTCGTGTCCATTAAGTGTAAATAAGCTTATAGGGTGGGATCTCAACGGTTTCCAAGTTATGATCCAGGAACCTATGACCAAAGGGTGAGAAGGATCCCGGGGCCGATGCTGGTTGAATGCGTGTATCGGCTGTTCATGTTCATTTGTGTAAAACTATGGTTTCAGGAAAGAAAATAGTCTAAGCGTTATCCCAATATAAGTCTATTTAACACATAAGACTCTTGGGTGGAGCCAAAGTTGACCCCATGGTCTTGAGTCGAACAAACTTTGTAGAGGACCGAATGCATATGGTAAATGCAAATATTAAACCTCTGGCTCTTAAAGAAGATTGTTTTAATGATTATCTTATATAACTCTATGTAAAACTGTGACCCCCGGGGCGGGGCAAGATTTAACCCCTGGATCACCATTTAAACAATATTAATAGAGGACCATAAGTTGATGTAACTTGCAATATATGAGAACTCTATTCCTTGTGACTTTTGAGAAGATGTTTCCAGTTTTTCCCTATATGTCTTTGTAAAGCGTGCACAATCTCCATATACAAACATTGGATCCCCGGGACACAGCCATTTTTGATTTTATTAAAACAAAAATGATAAACTTAAAAGTTCATTAGTTAGCAATCAGTTCTAAAGAAAGTGTTGTCAAACTCTATCTTGGCGTTCTGGAGAAGCTTTCTTATGGTTTTGGCTATATTTAGCAACGGCGGTCATTTGAATGCCGGACCGACAAACAAATCTTCTGTAAGGTCCCAGCCCAGTGCAATAGAAACAGAAACAGTAAATCATTTATTTTGGGAATGTATGCATATACAATCTTTCTGGTCAGATTTTCATAGGTTCTTAATTACAAATGGCATACATATTAACTTGAGTTTGCAAAATATAACGTTTGGTATAGTTAATACGCAAGCACATGTAAATGTATTGAATTTCATAATTATAAATGCAAAATACTTCATTTACATAAACAAATGTAGGAAAACCATTCCAAGTTGTTTAGGTTACAAAACATATTTATTTAAAAGTATGGAAATAGAAAAAAAAATGCTTTTAAAAATGACAAAATAGACAAACACAACAGCAAATGGAGATCCTTTCTCCTAAACTAATTTTCATATCTTGTTTTTGAAAGGGAAAACGCACGTCCATCTTTAAAAAAAATATGTTAAACATCTCCTTGGCTGGTATTCGTTTGTTTATTTTAATAACATAAATTTGTTTATTTTTTCGTTCTTTTTTCTTATTACATTTAGTAAATCTTTTTTTTTCTAGACTACATTTCTCTCCATAGTTTTTTTCCTTTGTGGTATTATATAGTATTCAATGTATTGTAATTCTCAAGTAAGCAAATTAATTGTTCTTGAAAACTTTTTAAATTGAATATATTTAGTCATTGAATTCTATATAATATTTCAGGAAAATACTTTCCTTTTTATTATTTAAAAACCAACAACCATATTTACAACAAATTGTATTAATGGAACATTGTATAGATATTTTTGTTACATATATATATGGAAGATTCCCGCTCTTTTTTCTTTTTTCAACAAAACGAGAAATAGAGCCATTATTAGTAGTCAATTTTAAATAAAATAACATACAAGCATAGGCACATTCAAATGAGTAAATAATGAAAATACATAATGCGATGGGTATTGTGTATTTTTGTTGTTGTTGTTTTTTTGGTATTGATGTTGTTGTTGCTGTATTTCTCTCTTTTAGTATGAATGGTAAACATATAATCCATTTAAAAAAACAAAAACATGATCGGGCAGAAATCTTCAACAAAAACCAAAAACATCGTATTATCTTTAAGTTTACACTTTATTATTATGTATATATAAACCATGTATGAAAAAAATGTTGAAAATAAGATATTATTACATAATTTATGTAAGTAATGATGAGAAACTGTAAAAGTTTAAATCAATAAAATATCTATCTGTCTGTCTGTCTGTCTGTCTGTCTATAGCTTACACGTATACAGCCTTTAAATACAGACCGCATTACAAATGTACTCGTATTCACTATAAATAATTCTTATACATATACATATTAAAGGCATAAAAAACACTGATTCAAACCATAAAATAAAGACAAAATAACTTGAGAACATGTGTAAAATTTGGCTACGCGGAGTATCGCGGAGTATCGTCAAGTTGACAAGCTCGGCGGAGAATCATTTTCATAAATCTTTGTCGAAATCCATATTTCCATGATCTAAATGACTACTGTCTACGTTTTATATCATGTATCTGTTATCGGTATGTGTGAAAGGTCAATACATGACATTATAAAGCCCAAAAATTGACATAAAAAACACACCTCCTCTGAGAATCATCTCGCTAAAATAACTTTCTTTGATTCTGCTCTCAATCCGCTAAGTATTAGCAGAAGTGAATATTAGCCGAGTCTTTTTACCATTGATTGGCATACTTTAGGCACAATTATATTTTTATGGACTTAGAATTAGAGCTGAAATGCATGCGTTTATCTACCGAGTCGAGACAAATCTTCGTTACGGATGATCATCTCGTGCACTTGCGCGCACCTGCTGATGACGCTTGCATCTGTCATTTATAGCACGGTTGAAATATACCGGCATTTATAACACGGTTTAGGCTCAGACGTTCAGGTTTATGAAAAGTATAGCATAAGCATGAACAAAGGAAAACCATTAGAGCTATGGTACAAAATATGTTAGTCACGACAAAACAACACATGTTCGTTTTATTTTATGCTTTATAATCAATGTGTACTGCAGTATGCTTAAAAAAAACTAATAAACATTTGTCGACGTCAATGGCTACGTATGATAAAATTGCTGTTTTTATTCCCCATAATTTCTAAACTACTTAATCCGATTTCAATAATCTACGATTAATTTTCTTAGTTATTTCCAGTCCAATGATATAACTTTTATAGCTACTTTCTGATTTTTCACTGTAAATGACAACAATTCTGAAATACTTGACAGTTTAAAGAATTATAGCTCATTTTTTAAGTTAGACCATTTACAGTGGAAGGATATATATTAGTTATTTTCTAAACAAACAAAAAATAAAAAAATGTTTTGACATTGAAAAAAGAAAGTAGATCCTGCAGTGAAAAGATCGTTTTATTGTACATATATACAATTAAATACAATTATTTAAAGATTGCCCCTAGTCCTTTTGACATAAAACATACAGTTGAATTTAGAGTCATATAAAGGTATTCAATGATCGAGAATTAAGTTATTCTAAGGATAGCTATTTTTATTTACATATTAACGGAAGCTGTTCATTGGACAATTAAACTAGGAATGTGTTTCTCGGACTGCCTTATTGTTTTTCTCGGTACGTGCAAAATATTGTCCAAAAGGGGAACAAAGACACGGTTACCTTCAGTATCCTGTGTATAAAAGCCTACGGTGATATAGAGACTTCGTTACGTCGTAATATGTGCTAACAATAACAACAACAACAGCAGCAACAGCAGCAGCTAGAAGAAGATGTTCCTGAAAGTATGGCGTTTATAAGTTTCGCTCATAACGACATCGCCGAGTCATTCAAAACAGCACTGTTGTTAAAGTTTTCCAGGCATGTTTTGCTTAATGAACATTGAAATGAATACAATATATATCTAAAATTCACACATTGCAATATCTGTGAAAAGCAAGAATACGATTTTATTTGATGACGTAAAAAACTTTGAACAGATAAATTAATTCACAGGTAAAAGTATTTATCAATTATCTGGCAATAGTTATGCAGCTATACAATTTAGATTTACCTCATTTCCCCGTGCATTCACGCAGTGGTGAAAGTAGTATCTACGCCATGCAAATATTATTTATTTTTACATACAACTTAGTAGCGGTTTTCAATACATGTTTCTCTCCGAGACTATCAAGAAATGTTCATATGATGTTTAAGAGTTACATTTGTTAATTGATAATACTACAAAAAGGGTGGCCATTCATCTTTAAATTCGAGGCTTTGTATATATAGTTCTGACTTTTAACATTTAGTGTTTAACGGATTCCACTAAACACTAAACATGCTAAATGTTAAAATTTATAACATTTAGCGGTTAGTATTTTCTTAACATTTAGCGGAAGTTCTAACATTTAGCGGAAGTTTTTTAACATTAAGCGGAAGATTTATAACATTTAGCGGAAGATTTATAACATTTAGCGGTGCTACACCTGTCTTATTGAAATAAAAACAAGTAGAAAAAAAAATCGATTTATGTTTATGATTCGACAACAATTAAAAAACGGACATGTTTGATCTTCCCCGAGTGTGTTGTAGGTGCCGTATAGTGTAAGTGGGTTTGTTTCAATGGATGTCAAAATAATGTTTAATACACTTTTCATAGTTGTTCATACAATTAATATTGTTTGTTTTAATTAATAGTATTAAGCGTATATTTCGCTATTTCTCAGAATAAATGGCCACAAATTATAAATACATGTCTGTGGTGGTTTTTGCATGTAGGAACGTTGATTTGGACAACATATTTATCAAAGCGCGTTATCGTAGTTATTTTTGATATCATTTCACGAAGAAAATATTTAAAAGAAAAGGTTTGACGAAAACATATCTGTTTTATGTCTAATTAGGCTAAACTTGACTGTCGATCTTAATTTATGTACAATAAACTCTCGTTTGCAAACACTTTGCTTTGATTTATCAAGTTTGTTTTAACTGACATTCAAAGATGGCTGAGAGATTGACTTATAGACGAACAATGATATGGCAAAAAAAAGTTTCAAACTTTAACGAGATATAGGGTCCTATAGAAACCACAGCGTCCAAACGCAATGGTATCGTATGTCCGCACTGTACTACAAACAGGGAGCAACATTTAATGAATTATGAAACGTAAAAGACAAAATACAGCAAAAAGGATGATGAAGACAGGGTTACCGACTTGGAACGGTATGTAGACAATAAAGCCCACAGGTTAGCTTGACACAATCTATGTGTACACAGACCTCGCTATTATCCTGTCTTCAGCGCCAATAATATACAAGACAGTGTAAACAAAACTACATCCCATCAAAAGGAATTCTCTAACAATAAAGTCCACATTCAGAGAGAAACTAACAAAAACACTAAGATGTTGTTGTAAAGCTATATAAAATACAAAATAAGAAAATCTCTGGATGTATCCAGAATTGTACTGAACAACCACAGCAATTGCAGCCAAGGAGAAAAGCAATCTATGTACCGGTACAAACAGAAAACCCGAGGGACGAAAGCTCATGCATCTATCTCCTTTGTCGGGGTTTCAGTAGGTGCAATCATAAAGTCCCAAGAAGTCACTTGCTGTTCAACATTCCTGTAAAGTCTGGCGACCGTGGTTTAAATAGTAATGGAGGAGAGCGCGACACAAGTTTTTCAGCCCCTAGTTTGACTAAGTCAATGGCCATACGTCGGTGGTTCTTGATCCAAAATAAAATGAAAACCCAGGTGCGCATTTTCACTTGCTGGTCAACATTCCTGTAAATTTTGGCGACATTGGGTTAAATAGTAATGAAGGAGGGCGCGACATAACTTGTTCAGCCTCTATTTTGACAAAGTCAAGGGCCATAACTCAATCAAGAGGTTGTCCAGCCATTGCACAAGGGAAAAGAGAAGAGTAATGACTGACTATTGTAAGTTAAATTAGATGAATACGTTTCAACGTAGACTTCAGAGTGTGATTTAACATGAATTGTTTTTGATCAAGTAAATATTTGAGTTCTGAAATTTTACAAGTAATTTTGACAGTTTTTAAAATACTTTTAATTTTCAATTTTTACCTGGAGTTTAACCCTTTTTTGATAAATAGTATGGAAATGGAAATACAAATGAATAAGATAATGCATCATCCTTAATTCCTACATATATTCATGTTGGATTGATGGATCCATTTAAGGAATCACACTTTTCAAAAAAAAAAAATGAAACTGCATATACAAGTTATACTAAATTAATTTTTAAGCTTACCTGAATGTGAAACTGAATTCATTTTTTTATAATCATTAAGGCGTTTAAGATATGGCATCGTAAAGAATGCATGGTTCGTCACTTTTGGCACCGTTTTTCAGATACAATTTTTTCGAGAAAGTCTGCTTTTTTTATATTGGTGCCAGTTCTACGAACTTTTGAGAAAATGATATATATTGTTAAAGCGATTGTCTGATATAAAAAATGTTCAGCTGTAAACTTGATATTTATGTTTTTGAAATTGCGTTTTTCTCAAAAAATATATGTTTGATGCAAAATACGGAAAAAAGGTGTCCGAAAAAATATATCGATTTTTTATATGTTATTTAGTAATTTGAACCAAATCGATTCGTATCAAGAAAAATACATCGAGTCCAGGTCGTTTTTTTCAGTATTTTGTATCAAACATATATTTTTTGAGAAAAACGGAAATTTTAAAAACACGATGTTTACAACTGAACATTTTTTTATATCAGACAATCACTTTAACAAAATATAATATATTCTCAAAATTTCGTTGGACTGGCAACACTATGTTTTCTGAAAAATGTTTTCTGAAAAAACGGCGTAAAAAGTGACGACCAGGCATTTTTTACGACGCCATATCTTAAACGCCTCCATGATTATCAAACAAGTAAATTCAGTTCCACATTCAAAAAAGTTTAAATTTTAATTTGGTATACATTTTGCCACAGTATGCAGTTTACATTTTTATTTATTTTTTCAAAAGTGTAATTCCACCTTAAATGTATCTTATTTCATGAACGTAATGAAGAATATAATGTTATGCTTAATTTATATGCAGTGCTGGTGTAAACAAAATATAATATTTAACAAAACACCTTCTAATATAAAGAAAACATACATTACCTGCGCAATGATATCTCACTCCATAAATAATATATCTTCTAACTTCGGCGATCTAACATATGCATGCATATCACTGCGCCTTCAAAAGTTCTCTAAATGAAAACGTAATGTCGATCATTGGGTCTATAAGAATATTACCCTAGCAACAGAACGCTGAGCTATTTGCCATTCACTTCGCCAGCACCGATACGCCTATATCTCACTATTTTAATAATACTAGCAAATAACAAATGACTCTAAACCTATTCAGAATCTCGAACAACTGAGGGTATTGGCAAACTAAGTATATTTTCACTTGTCATATTAAATTAAGACTTTTTTTATTATCCCGATACACAATGAAAACGTCCGTTCTGCTTCCGCCACCACATAATCGATCATTATATATAGACTAAAATGACGTAAAATAGCCAAACAACCAGCCAGCAAGCCAACCAATCAACCAACAAACCGACTGACCTATTATTCTTATAATCCTTATTGCGCATGATATAATCCATATTGGGCCTGTTATAATCCTTATTGCATATGATATAATCCTCATTGGGCCTGTTATAATCCTTTTTGGGCCAGTTACAATCCATATTGGGCCTGTTACAATCCTTAGTGGACCTGTTATAATCCGTTTTGGACCTGTTACAATCCTTATTGGGCCTTTATAATCCTTATTAGGCATGCTATTATCCTTATTGGGCCTGGTATAATCCTTATTGGGCATAATATAATCAATATTGGGCCTGTTATACTCCTTATTGGGCCAGTTACATTCCTTATTGAGCCTGTTACCATCCTTAGTGGACCAGTAATAATCCTTATTGGGCATGTTATAATCCTTATTGGGCCTGTTATATTCCTTATTGGGCATGTTATAATCCTTATTGGGCCTGTTATAATCCTTATTGGGCCTATAATAATCCTTATTGGGCATGATATAATCCATATTGGGCCTGTTACAATCCTTAGTGGACTTGTTATAATCCTTATTGGGCATGATATAATCCTTATTGGGCCAGTTTCACTCCTTTTTGGGCCTGTTACAATCATTAGTGGATCAGTTATAATCCTTATTGGGCATGATATAATCCTTATTGGGCCAGTTACATTCCTTATTGAGCCTGTTACCATCCTTAGTGGACCAGTTATAATCCTTATTGGACCTGTTATAATCCTTATTGGGCTTTTTATAATCCTTATTGAGCCAGTTATAATCCTTATTGGGCCTGTTACAATCCTTAGTGGACCAGGTATAATCCTTATTGGACCTGTTATAATCCTTAGTGGGCATGTTATAATCCTTAGTGGGCCAGTTACAATCCTTATTGGGCCTGTTACAATCCTTAGTGAATCAGTTATATTCCTTATTGGACCTGTTATAATCCTTATTGGGCCAGTTACAATCCTTATTGGGCCTGTAACAATCCTTAGTGGACCAGTTATAATCCTTATTGGGCCAGTTACAATACTTAAGGTCAAGTTCAAGATCACTGTTACTAAAAACAGAAAAAACAGTTACCGCTCAGAAAACCTGGTTTTCGTGGAATTTCCATGTTTCTAGACTTGTTTTAAATATAAAAACAAAGACAATACTACTTTATATTCTTGGAAAATAACTAACCAATCTGTCAGTTCACATTATGTACAGATTATTATTCAATGGAATCAATGCCATTGCCACGACCAATAACTTTGCATATAATGTCAGCAGAGTTATGCCCCTTTTTTATAAAACTTTAACCTGCAACCTATTAGGTCATAACTTGGCAACATATGGTCATCAAACTTTATACAGTTCTTCCTTATCAGTTGTGTAATTCTGAATTATCCACATTTTCATCAAAATAACAAGTAAAAAATAATTCATGAAGAATTGCTTCCTGTCTTCAAACTTTATAGCTGGATTGTCCTTCCTGAAGTAATTTCTTTTTAAGTACGGAGCTGTTGTTTTTTGTTGTTGTTTTTAAATTTTAAAGTATTACAAATGTATAATATTGGTTTTGTATAGAATTAAGTGTAATGAAAACTGATAATTTTTTTCTCTAGAAAACATATGTCAAGACAACACAAACTCCCGGCCCCTCAACATCTGACACGCCTTCTCAGTATAGTCTGAAGGACATTGACCCCAGTGAAACAACAGAAACAACAAGATGCATAACAACATCTACTGCCGTCCAGTGTAATTTAATCGGTGGTAATCTGTGGGAAGAAGAAGGTGAGAGTGAAGAAGAAGAGCCCGACCAGTATGAAGATGACATTACTGATGACTCCACATGGCTTCCAAATACAGAGGACATATTATCAGACAGTGATGAAGAAGATGAAGAGGCTATGTAAGTACATTTATTATATACCTTAAAGCACGTTAAAGAACCATAGGAATCTATTCGATAATAAGAGTAGGGCATGTTCCCGGATTCCTATGTATTCTTACCCTCTCTCTGGGGCGGCTCTAAATAACCTATACTGTGTTGATGAGCCGTTAAACAACATTCAATTCAATTGCCTTAATTTTCCTACAATGGAATACAAAACTTTGGATCACCTCTAGAGGTTTTCTGAATCCATTCACTACTACTAAAAATAGATTTTGAACTTCCCATACACAAATGTCAGATTGGAATGTTGGCAATTGCCAGCTAGTAATCCATTAAGAACAATGGATGTTTTAACATGAAATGTGAACTCAGAATGTTTGTGCATTTGTGAACATTGTGGGTTAATTAATTTAACATGTGTGTAGTTGTAGCAATGTAATATACATGTTTTCATGCGCATCCGATGTATATGTTTTCATGTTTTTCCTGTTGGTGTTTTTCAGTTAATTTGACTTTAAATAATACAATTTTGTTTTTATAGCGTAAATTTTTATTTTGATATATATGTATTCGATTTCAATGATATGTAAAGAGGTATATAATAAAAGGATCATTACTATAGTAACTTGTTCTGGAAACTGGTATCACCTCTCGTATGATCCTGATCTGGCATTTACCTTCTCCAGGTGATTCAAACTTTCAGAACAAGTTACTACAATAATAATCCTAATGTAGAACCCACGTTAACAGACGTATTCTTAGTCTGAGCCTTCTCTGGTGTATTACAAAACTTTTTTTTTATTTCTTCAGACTATTAACAAGCAACTTATGAAATTGTAAGAGAAATGAAATAGACAATTTTGAAGGTTGATCGGTTGTTTATAAAGGCTTGACTTTAAAAAAAAAAAAAAATATGACGAGGAGGCAATTATTTATTTATTTCAGACACCAACATTCAACTCCACTCACAGAGAGAAAGTACATTGTGTTTCAAAGCTGCCTGTTGTCGGTGTTTGTTTTATGTAATACATGCTTTGCCAAGTGCTCGAACACTATGAAAACAATCGGTGGCATGGTGATAGTTAAAAGTGAATGTGTGAATGGCCACATCAGAGAATGGCAGAGTTGCCCAGAGTCGAGTCGAATGCCTGTTACTAATTTGTGTCTTGCCGCTTCAAGTTTATTCAGTGGTCCTGTGAAAATGCTTAATTTCCTCAAATTTTGCAATATATCATCAATATCTCGATCGACTTACTTTACTCTTCAAAAGTGCTACTTGATACCCGCAATAAACATAGCCTGGAGTTTCCAACAAGACCGGTTGATTAAGACCAGAAGGAACCAACGTGTAAAGCTTGCAGGCGATGGCAGGTGCTGCTCACCAGGGCATACTGCGAAATACGGTAGTTATACATTGATGGATGCGACAACTGGCGAAATACTCACAATGGACTTGATACAGGTACACATAAATGGTATACTTAGTGGGACATAGAGATGCCATATCAGCTTGAGAGCTTTAGCTCGAGGGCTGATGTGGGTTGAGGGCCGGATCTAGGGATATGAAAATACACATTTTGGTTTTGACTTTTCTGAGGAAAACAAAAGAGAGTTATTGTCATCACTTGTCTGCGTTAAAGTTTGTATGTAAGCTTGCATCTCCGAAACTACTTTACATAAATGATTGTATAATTAACACATGTATTCGGCATTGTTAGACAACAGCATACAGCCAGGTTCTATATTTCATGTTTTTATTTTATTAAATTTATGGACCCTGCTATACTTGCACTATTTGGTTAACATGTGCAATGCTTCTTTTTTGCAATTAAACAAAATTATTCCCTTCAGCATAGTTCCCAATAAATAAAAAAATTGTATGCGTCTCTTTACAGAGTAACGAGGTGAAGAATAGCAATGCTATGGAATTGGAAGGATTGAAAAGGGGCCTGGCACACTTATCGAGTGAAAACATTGTTGTGACCGACATTATAACAGACCGACACTCACAAGTCCGGAAGTGGTTGCGACTAGAGTTTCCCAAAATTCATCATTGGTTCGATGTTTGGCATGTAGCTAAATGTAAGTTGCCTTTAAAACATAAATTCCAGAGCGTCTGGAATGTTACATGTTACTCCATGTTAGCTGACTTTATTGCATCAAAATATGTCTTTGAATAACTTGATCACTGACAGAATTTTCATAGAATGAGAAAAGTTTTTCAATCTGTAAAACCAAGGTATCTGTTATTTTGTCATCCAGACATATTAGCCTCAAAAATGTTTTTTTCTTTCCAAAATCTCATGTCAAACATTTTCTATATTTGAACAGCTTCGGACTACATGTTTAATAAATCTAGAGAGTCAAATATTTAATACTGTTCAAGGTAAACTGCATATCAAGATGTGCATCAGAACAATAGTCTAATAATGAAGTTGTACTTTCTGTTACAGCTGTCGTGAAGAAATTGGAAGCGGTTGCCAGAAAGTCAAAATGTGGAATCGTAAGTCGTTGGGCCCAATCAATAAAAAACCATTTATACTGGTGTGCGGCAAGCAGCAATGGCAACAGAGAGGAGGTGTTGGAGAAGTGGACTTCCATTGAGCGGCATGTTACAAACATACATGAGGGCCATGGCAACTTTTACCCACAATGCCAACATGGGGAAATCAAGAGACCGTGGATTGATACAGGTTAGTGTTTATAGTATACAACTGTCTACTTCTCTTGAGGTCAGTGGTTATAGCTGAGGGAATGACTATTGACCCGAGACAGAAGTATTGATGAAGACAAAGTCGAGGTCAATATTAAGTCATTCCAGAAGAAGAAGAGTTTTAATCCATTGACCAAAGGTTTTCGGATACTTTGAACACACTTATTGTCACCTTTGAATGCCTCTGCTCAAATAACAAATCCATTTCCTCGTCGGTAGTTACAATAAACCTGTCCATTTCTGCTGCGCTCTTATTTGGAAATAGATCACATCAGTTGATGCTTTACGTAAAGCGCTTACATCATTCTGAATGGACTATTGACTCGATTAAATTGATCAGAAAAGCGGTGAATAGTACTTCATTTAAATGCGACGGCATTTAAGCCAGTAAAATCTACATTTTAAAATGACCTATAATAATATTGTTTATGTTGTAATGCTGCCTTGGCAGCTACATTAGTATGAGCTTTTCTTTACTATTGCAGTATATCTTTATATAATTATTTATAGGAAATGAATTTATGCGGTATTTTGGATGCATCGTTGCCTATTAAATGAGTTAATGCCAATAAAAATATCTGGGCTCTTCTCTAATATTGTATAATTCTAGGGCGCCAAGAACTCGCTCTATATCATTGAGATACCAATATCTATATAAGCATAGCATAAACAGTTCATCCATGAATTTAATTTTTTCATTTTATATGTTTCAGGTACAAAAGCTCACAAGGAGTTGAAGGAAATAGTATGCAGTACAAGACTGAAGAATGACATTGCACAGCTTTCGTTTGAAGAGCAGACAGCCTATTTAGAGTCGTACCATAAGATTGTGTGCTTTTTTGCTGCCAAGCACGGTCACTTCTTTTACCCATCCATGGAAGCAAGGTAGGAGTTTTAGAGCAATACTTAACATATACAAGACCTTATATAAAGATGAAAAGCTTTTGAATAAAGTGTTTCAATTTAATATCTCCAGAACTATTTGAACTTGCCCTTGTGAATGAACATGCATCTGGTGGTCAAGCTCTTAATGAACCAAAGTCACCTCCACAACAAGCTAGTAAAACTGACAATGTGTATGTTTTCAAGAACCTTTGTGCCACTTTTAACGAGATTGTTTATTGCCAGTGGCAACGATTACATGGCATGTCTTCATTTTTCAGAATACAACTTGCTGTCCTACATTTCAATGAGAATGTCAACAAAGACCAAGCCATCACAAAAGATGGAAGACCATGCTGGAAGATATCGTACCCAAAATTCAAGAAAGGTGGTGAAGTGGTGAAACAAGTCAAAGTACCAGTCACATATGGTAATTATAAAAAAAAAATTGTGAATAAGGCTGAAAACAAAGCAGTTTCTTTTGTAGATAAACTGGCGACATACTGAAATTGTATAAATTATATATATTGAATAGTAAAACACCAGCCTTTAAAAACGTATTTAAAATATTAGTGATTTTTTACTTTATCTTGTCGTTACTGAGTTTTTAATGGCTCATCAACTCATAAAGCTATTTAGAGCGGCTCCATAGAGATGGAAAAAATACGGAGGAACCTGCCAAACTATTATTAACAAATATAGTTGTATGGTTCTTTAAAGTACGCGGAAGATAGACACATATACAAGGAACTGCCATGTTTGCTCAAGAACACACGGACGGAACGGTGAGACTTGAACCCAGGATCTCTGGGTTCAAGTCCACCATTCTATCCACTGGGCCATTCTTAAAAACAGGGATTAACTTTTAGGATATTGTGATCCACATTCTCCTTTAGTACATTTACCAATTTAGTTTCTCTTTTAACTGATTATGTCACAGACCTGCTGGATAGTGTGTGGAACCTGAGAACAGATTTTCCATCGTACAAAGAGGCACAACAAAATTTGGTACGACCAGAATCATCTGTTCCAGAATTTACGACTTCCAGACTTACAAAAAGAAGCAAAGAAGAAGCGGTCCAAAGTTTTAAGTCTAGATACAGCACGAGATAGTAGGAGTGATTTACGATATAAGTTGCATACTGAAGTGATGGGTGGTGTGACTTGAGCACTCCATGACAGAACTGATATTAAAGGTTATTCGTGCTAGGGAAAACTGATCAAAAGATATTTCTCATTCTATAAAGTTAATGGACATGCTTACCGGTAGTTGTTTGCTGTATTGACCAATAGTGCTAAATGTGCACTATTCTATGAAACTGACAGCTGTGGTACATCAGTCTTATTATTACATAGTTAACAGATAAGTATTGTTTCAGCTTTCTATATAGGGATTTCTGAAGGATTTATGTGGTGTAATTATATATAAATGTCAGTTACTTCAACATTTTATGAACCCAACATGTGAAGCTTTAGTGATCAATAAGTGCTATGTCAACAGTGTTGCTTCATCATTCTGCATTCATGTATTTGAAGTGAAGATACTTACAAAAGTTGTCTGATGTACATGATGTAGTGAAGTGTTAATTGACAGTTTTGATAAGTAACTGGTTTTGAATGCCAATGAATGTGCTTTGTAGAATAAAAAAGAAAGGTTTTGTGTAGCTGGTTCTTTTACTGGAGTTGACGAGTTACTTATGTTTTGTTTCTTCAACTTTAAATAACAATCAAGTTATTTTCTATTAAAAAATTGATGCATGGCATCATGTTAATTTCTGTTCGGGTTTAAATTTTTTCTTTGGAGTTACACATTCTTTTTTAAAGTGTAAAATAACTTCCTTATTTTGTTATGTTTAAATTTTGTAAAGAATTGTTTTTTTTTTAATAAACTTTAATACAAGACATTATAAACTGCCATTTAAGATATACATAAACAAATATTCATTATAATATGGAAAAAACATTTACAAAGTATAGTTTTGAGATTCATGTCAGATGTTAACACTTTCGAGTCAGTTTATTGTCCTTATGGGTATTTAAAACCCGCATATTCCTGGGATGGAAAAGCCATTCTAATTTTATTCACAGCGCAGGATGGATGCACTCTCCTGTCATACTTTGGTAGCCTTCTGTACAGGAACCGGGCTAATCGTCTATATGCAATGTATCGAAAGACGCTGAAAAGAAAAACAACTTATTTCATACTAATATTTACTTACACAATTATCACACACTATTACCAAACATAAAATTAATATTTATAAATGTTTCGTACAATCTCATGTTTCATTGTATAGGAACTGATTTTTAAAAAACTATTTTACTTTGATTTATTATACTCCCAATTTAAAAAAATGAAGTGATGGCTAAAGAAGAATCACGTTGTCCGTAATGTCATGTCCTGCAACACATTTGTACCGTCCCATCATGTCGTGTAACACTTTTTTATTACTAGCATTTCAACAGTTTTGAATGAGTTGTTCCCAAACTTCATATACTCATAACAACTGATGACCTTATGTCACTCTGATTGCCTAATTTATTACAGAATTATGTTCCTTTGTTTGACTCAAAATAAAAAAGCGACAGTATTCATCACTTTAGTTTGATATGTATGTTCATCTCAAACATTGAACACATTTTTGATCTACTTGCTGATCAATGACTTTATCATTTCCTGGCATAATGGTAAATTAACCATTTAAAAATTAATTAGTACCAATTCTTACATAACATCATGCGGTATTTGTGTAAGATGTATATCATAATAAATGTAATATGTGTTTGCATGTTATAACTCGCTGTGTCATCTTGTATTTCGTTTCGGTAAGGGACATACAGGCGGTAAACTATCATCGACACTTGTCATTCATCTCATTTCTTATTATCAAAAATATGTATATTGACAAATATTAAGATTTGATTTCTATGCATATTTAAATGGTATTTGGTAATGTTTATGTATAACCTGGGATCTCCTTAGGCCTAGATGTAAACAAATCTGTATCTATGTACATGGTCAAATGTATTTGGAATGTTAGCCTTCCAAATTGCTATTTTCTTAAAACATACTTTGTTAAAGGCACACATGCCGATCTTAGTTCTTACTACAAATGGTCATTAATTTCTAAACAAATAGAGTATTTGCTCCAAAATCTTGTAAACTGTTAAAATATATATTGATAAAAAAAGGTGTTATTGTTAGAAAAAGTTCTTCTTGCCAACAATTAAAGTAGGAAGATAAAAGCTGATACCTCGGTGTATATAATGACATAATCAGTGTATATAATGTTGTTAGATGTTTATTTACCTTGTTACCAACTTCCATGTACTGTTTTCATGTATGTGCATTAACATATATTGTCAAGAATAAAGTTGATCTTTTATTTAATGTCTCATTTTGAATAACCCACACAAAGCTATAGTAGATTTTTTTTACACAATACAGATAAATATTTTTAAAATACCCACTCGTGCATTAATTCTTCATCTCCAATTGGACCGTCTTCTTGAAGAAACTCGAAGAAAGATGATTCAACAACCCATCTACTGAGACAGCAGTCTTTAAACCCTGGATGGTCTGTCAAACACGTAAGTTCCTCCTCCTCCAAGCAGCTCTTGTAACTTCACGACAACAGATTGACTCCTCCACTGTCGTCATAGCCACACAATTTCCACACGTACACCTGGAAAAAAATCAACATTAACTATGAGAAGCCATATGTGATGTTTTGAAAATTAGTAATTGTTTTAATTTACCAACACACTGAATTAGGGTATTAAGAGCTGCTCCAGAGAGGGCAACAATACAAAGCAATTGGAGAACCCTGTCCCACTCTTACTATATAATAAAATCCTCAGAGGACATCATCCTGTTTATATCGCCATCCGAGGAATAAAGCCAAGCAAGTGTCTTGCTGACACCGTCGAAACTTGGTGGCAACATTGAGGCTTGTTCTCAGAACCTTATCATCAAGCTTGTATGATAAAGTCTGATACATAAGACCGTCCGGTTTAAACCCAAATTCTCTGGACAATGCTATGCAAAAATTACCCAGTGGTGTTTGTATTTCTCCATCATACATTAAATGAGATGAGCAACCTCAACCACCAACTCACACGTACACATTGGAAATAGTTTTTAAAAAATTGTGAAATGAAAATAAAATATTCTATTTGTCCTTCCCAGTAATAACTAAGTAAGGGATCAATCAAACCATAGGAATCGGATATATTGTATTTGCATGTAATAAACCAGATTGACTATCCACTACTAGTATATTTTTATATAAAAGTATATACATGCGGGGACCTACATACTGTACTATGTTTACAACACGTCCGATTCCTATGATCAAACTGCCGACGCAGCAAGCAAACTGCCGATGTAACAAACGAGTCCGATTATTATTACATAGCATCGCATCGTTTCTTTGAAATAAAACTAACACTAAACACCAGTTAAAATCAATACGAACCAATTTGTATTGCCAACACGACCAATCTCGCCATTTGCACCTGCACCGCGTTCAACTTCCTCATCGCCATCGGTTGATGAATCCGAGGTATTTTCATCCTCAGACACGGATTCTGGCTCAAAATCGTAAGGTTGTACATTGTGCAACCTTCTTATCATGGGCATTTCATCTGACTCAGCATCATAGTCGCTTAATTCCGACATTTTCACCACACTATACTGTTTTTGCATGCATTCCCTATGTACAAATGGTTTCGTTTTGTTCCCAATGACGTCACTTCCGGTTTTACGAGGAAGAGTTTTCCCCCTTTGATTTTTTTTATTTTTTTTAGCGTAGCCTGTTCGTCTTTTCGGTTTTTATCTTTAAAAACATATTTTCACTAAAAATACATCAATAGCATAGTTACCATCGTATTTATAATGATATTTGATAATTAAAAACATATCAACAACGGATTTGTTGATTTAGGACAAATTTCTGCTTTAAGATAACAGTTAAGATATGTCTAGCAGTGTTTTTCAGAATATTTAGTGTAATGTCATTAAGATCACAGTTAACATACGTCTAGGTATTTTTCAGAAGCTTTTGGTGGAATGTCTTTAGGACCACAATTAAAATATGTCTAGGATAGTTCCGAGGGTTTGGTGGAATGTATTTAAGATCGCAGATGAGATATATGTCAATGGACTTTCAGAATGTTTGGTAGAATGGCTTTCAGATCCCAGTTAAGATATGTCTAGAGTGATTCAGTAGGTTGGGTGCAGTTACGATCGCAGGTAATATTTGTCTAGGAGAGTTTATACATTTTGGTGGAATTTCTTTAATATCGCAGAAAAGCTACATCTAGGAGAGTTCAGAATGTTTGGTTGAATGTCTTTAAGATCACAGTTAGGATATGTCTAGGAGAGTTCAGAAGGCTTGGTAGAATATCTTCACCATTCACAAAATAATTGAATTTTTCAGAATATTTAGTGTAATGTCTTTAAGATCACAGTTAAGCTAAGTCTAGGAGAATTCAGAAGGCTTGGTAGAATGTCTTTAAGATCACAGTTAACTTATGTCTAAGAGGTTTCAGAAGGTTTGATCATATTTTAAGATATGTCTAGGAGTGTTCCGGAAGATTTTATGGAATGGTTTTATGATCACATTTAAGCTATGACTGGCAGTATTTCAGAATATTTGGTTTTATGCCTTGAAGATAACAGTTAATATATGGAAATATTTGTGTTAATAGTTCAGAAGGTTTGTTGGAATGTCTGGAAGATCACAGTTTAGATATGTCTAGTAGACTTCAGACGGAGTGGTGGAATGTCTGTAAGATCAAAGTAAGATATGTCTTGGATAGTTCAGAAAGTTTGGTGGAATGTATTTAGGAACACAATTAAGACATTAGTATGTCTAGGAGGGTTGCAGAAGGTTAATGGAATGTATTTAAGATCACAGTTAAGATATGTCTAGGAGAGTTTCGGACTGTTTGTAGAACTTCTTTAATATCACAGTTAATATGTGTCTAAGAGTGATTAGGAAGGTTTGGTGGAATGTTTTTAAGATCACAGTTAAGATATGTCTAGGAGATTTCAGAAGGTTTCATTGAATGTCTTTAAGATGACAGTTAAGATATGTCTTCGACTGTTCAGACGGTGGAATGTTTTTGCATCATAGTTAAGATACTAGTATGTCTAGGAGAGTTCAGATGGTTTGGTGGAATGTCTTTAAGATAAATGTTAAGGTATGTCTAGGAGAGTTTCGGAAGGTTTTGTGAAATCTCTGTAAGATCACAGTTAATAAATATTTGGAGATTTTCGGAAGGTGCTGAGGAATGTCTTTAATATCACAGTTAAGATTTGTCTATGAGTGATAAAGACCGTTTAGTGTTATGTATTTTAGGAACACATTTTATGATATGTCTAGAAATGTTCTCGTAATGTTTCTAAGATCACAGTTGAGATATATTTAGGAGAGTTCAGAAAGTTTGATGGAAAGTCTTTAACATCACAGTTAAAATATTTCTAAGAGATTTTCGGAAGGTGTTGTGGAATATCTTTAAGATCACAGATAAGATACGTCTAAGAGATTTTCGGAAGGTGTTGTGGAATGTCTTCAATATCACAGTTAAGATTTGTCTATGAGTGATAATGAAGGTTTAGTGCAATGTCTTTAAGATCACATTTTAAGATATGTCTAGGAGTGTTCCCTTCCCGAAGGTTTAGTGTCATGTTTTTAAGATCACAGTTGAGATATATTTTGGATAGTTCAGAAGGTTTGGTGGAATGTCTTTAAGATTACAGTTAAAATATGTCTAGGAGAGTCCAGAAGGTTAGGTGGAATGTATTTAAGATCACAGTTAATATATGTTTAGGAGAGTTCAGAAGGTTAGGTGGAATGTATTTAAGATCACAGTTGAGATATGTTTAGGAGAGTTCAGAAGGTTTTGTGGAATGTCTTTAAGGTCACATATAACATATATTTAGGAGTGCTCCGAAGGTTAGGTAAAATGTATTTAAAATCACAGTTGAGATATGTTTAGGAGAGTTCAGAAGGTTACGTGGAATGTATTTAAGATCACAGTTGAGATATGTTTAGGAGAGTTCAGAAGGTTAGGTGGAATGTATTTAAGATCACAGTTAATATATGTTTAGGAGAGTTCAGAAGGTTAGGTGGAATGTATTTAAGATCACAGTTGAGATATGTTTAGGAGAGTTCCGAAGGTTTGGTGGAATGTCTTTAAGGTCACAGTTAATATATGTTTAGGAGAGTTCAGAAGGTTTGGTGGAATGTCTTTAAGATCCCAGATATATCTAGGAGTGCTCCGAAGGTTAGGTGGAATATAATTAAGATCCCAGATAAGATATATGTCAAGGGCTGTTCAGAATGTTTGGTAGAATGTCTTTCAGATCCCAGTAAAAATATATCTCGGAGTGATTCAACAGGTTTGGTTGAATGTAGGTAATACAGCAGACAAGATATGTCTAGAAGAGTTTAGAAAGTTTGGTGGTATGTCTTCATGTTCACAGTTAAGATATGTCTAGGATAATTCAACCGGATTGGTGGAATGTCTGTAAGATCGCAGATACAAGAGATGTCTAGGAGAGTTCCGACTGTTTGGTGGAATGTCTTTAAGACGACAGTTAAGATATGTCTATGATAATTCAACATAATAAAGAACGCTTGCTAGAATGTCTTTAAGATCACACACTAATGGATCTTTTTCAGAATATTTAGTGTAATGTCTTTAAGATCACAGTTAAGCTATGTATATGAGAGTTCAGAAGGCTTAGTAGAATGTCTTTCAGATCACAGTTGAGTTATGTATAAGAGATTTCAGAAGGTTCGATCACATTTTAAGATATGTCTAGGAGTTTTCTATAAGATTTGGTGGAATGTTTTATGATCACGTTGAAGATATGTCTAGCAGTCTGTCAGAATAGTAGGTGAATTATAAATTTTGATCGAATGTCTTTAAGATCACATTTAAAAATGTTTTGGAGAGTTTCGGAAGGTGTTGTGGAATTTCTTTAATATCACAGTTAAGATGCGTGATTAAAAAGGTTTGGTGTTATGTCT
This sequence comes from Cyrtodaria siliqua, assembly GCA_037043455.1. Taxonomy (NCBI): domain Eukaryota; kingdom Metazoa; phylum Mollusca; class Bivalvia; order Adapedonta; family Hiatellidae; genus Cyrtodaria; species Cyrtodaria siliqua. Next base: position 23,836 of record JAWPHD010001892.1, read on the forward strand.
TTAAGATCACATTGTAAGGTATGCCTAGGAGTGTTCCCGAAGGTTTGGTGGAATGTCTTTAAGATCACACTTAAGGTATGTCTAGGTATGTTTCAGAAGCTTTTGGTGGAACCTCTTTAAGATCACATCTAATATATGTATAGGAGAGTTTGGAGGTATGCATTTAAGATCGCAAAAAAAAAATATGTCTAGGGGAGTTCAGAAGCTTTGTTGGAATGTCTTTCAGATTCAGATATCTCTAGTAGTGATTCAGTAGTTTGGTGGAATGTTTTAAGATCACAGTTAAGCTAAGTCTAGGACTGTTTAGAAGGTTTAGTAGAATGTGTAAGCTATGTTTAGGTATGTTTCGCAATAGTTGGTGTAATGTCTTTAATATCACAGTTAATCTTTGTCTATAAGTGTTTCAAAAGGTTTGGTGTAATGTATTTAAGATCCTAGTTATGTTTAGGAGTGTTTCAGAAGATTTAGTGGAATACCTTTAAGAAAAGCAGTTAAGATATGTCTAGGAGGGTTCAGAAGGTTTGGTGGAATGTTTTTTTTATGTATAACAAATCGAGTATTCCTTTCATTTAAAGCGACAAACGGAAATCTTGAAGCATTTTTAAACAATTAAATGAGCAATTTGATTAATACGGTATCAGTTCGATGCTTATTTTATTTGCATGTTTAAATTGGACGATGTCGTGATCTCAACAGTATTTGTTTTCTATTTCTATTCTAATACCCCTAAAATGTGAAAATAACGCAGACATCTGAAATATTTCGCATTGCTTTGCTTACTCTCCTAACGTTGCATACGTTACAATGCGCTATGCGCAATGCTTATTCTCCTAACGTTGCAAAAATTACAGTGATATATCGTTCAATATAACGAGATATTTTAAACTAGGCTATATAGTGCGGGTGTATTAGAATACGTCATATATTAATCTTACCCGATAACCGCATAGGTTGCATATTGCTAAATATAGCCTGGAATAAGCCAGCCTTTTATAATGTATGATCATGGCAGAAGTAAAAGTTGACACAGTTTAGCGCCTACTAGCTTGAAATATAAAATATGCATTGACAGGAAAAATAAACAAAAATTAGAAAAAAATGGTCCTTTAGAAATCACATCACCCACACGCAATTGCACCGTTGATCCGCACTGTACCACTAACAAAGATAACTATAAAATGAAAAGGACAATACACAGGACAAAGCGTGGTGAATACAGGGTTACCGACTTGGAACTTTTGACCAACTGCAGTCATTGAATTGTATAAACATATATTTTAAATTTAAACAACAAAGTTCCAGCGTAAATGCCAAAATATCAAAATGACGAGCAGAAATCAACACCGTGACCCGACATCACTGATGTTACGGGGTGCTGCTGACAGAATGGTAAACAATCGAACTTAGTACCGCTTACTTTGGACATGTTTGATGTATTTAGGTTATTGCTTTAATTTAAGTTAAGAGCTATTGCGATTTTGGAAGTTCTGGTAAGCACGAAGGAAATAATATGACCCCATGGGTAACGCAATGGTGATGTGTCTTTTGATTGTTTTAAAGCCAAAGTTAACACTGTATTCTACCTCAATATAATTCTGAGAAAATTAAGTGTTTATTCACTAATGTATTGCATTACATATATTTTGTTTAAGTTAAAACTTTCATATAATGGCGAGCCGGAAAGAAATGTATGTCACGAAGTAATTTTTCAATTTTCCAAGATGCTTGGCAATTGCTCAGACGTTGACACAGGCTGTATGTGGATGCCATTCGCAACATCTCCTACACTTCTTCGAAGCATAACGCGTCGAATGTATATCGAAGGGAACCATATTGGTTACATCATATTAGCATGACAAACGTCAGATTCCCGCCAACACGAATTTACATTTAAGTTCTCGTCAAAGTTGTGCAATGTCATTTAGCCGATTGCTCAATCTATAGTTTATTTACATGAAAGCAGTGATAAAACCTTCATCTGTAATGTAAATAACAAACATGCAGTGCAAATCATACTTCAACACGTGTGGCTAACGGGAATATTGTTTATATAGCAACAGCTAAGCAACAGTGCACTATTTTTTGTGCCGTTGCCTTCCGGCTAAAAAAATGTCAAGATTTTAAACAAATGAGGCGTGATCCGGAAGAATGATAAGCCGAGTTTTCACGATTATTTCGATGCAAGGAAAAATCGCTCTGGGTAGATATTGTGGAATTTCATGTCAATCAATATTCAGTGCAGGTAATCACTTACACGTGTTCAGAGTTTGAGCTGGAAATGTGTCATGTTCGTGCCTTCAGATGCTTTGAGATAAAATTAATATCTTTGATTAAGGTAATTTAATGAACATACGGTGTCTAGTTCGTTATATAATAGCTAACATGCCATGCAGGTGGCATTTATTGGCACGCAAGCTATCCGAATACGAAATACTATGAGACAAAGCATCATAAAATTAATACGGGTGACACAGAGCGATAAGTTTTGTTTTTCACATAACTGGGATAGTGGTTCATCACTGGGATAGTGGTTCATCACTGGGATGTTCATCACTGGGATAGTGGTTCATCACTGGGATAGTGGTTCATCACTGGGATAGTGGTTCATCACTGGGATGTTCATCACTGGGATAGTGGTTCATCACTGGGATAGTGGTTCATAACTGGGATAGTGGTTCATCACTGGGATGTTCATCACTGGGATAGTGGTTCATCACTGGGATAGTGGTTCATCACTGGGATAGTGGTTCATCACTGGGATAGTGGTTCATCACTGGGATGTTCATCACTGGGATAGTGGTTCATCACTGGGATAGTGGTTCATCACTGGGATAGTGGTTCATCACTGGGATAGTGGTTCATAACTGGGATAGTGGTTCATCACTGGGATAGTGGTTCATCACTGGGATAGTGGTTCATCACTGGGATAGTGGTTCATAACTGGGATAGTGGTTCATCACTGGGATGTTCATCACTGGGATAGTGGTTCATCACTGGGATAGTGGTTCATCACTGGGATGTTCATCACTGGGATAGTGGTTCATCACTGGGATAGTGGTTCATCACTGGGATGTTCATCACTGGGATAGTGGTTCATCACTGGGATAGTGGTTCATCACTGGGATAGTGGTTCATAACTGGGAAAGTGGTTCATCACTGGGATAGTGGTTCATCAAAATGTCAAATGCTAAATCACCATCATTTAAGTTTGTTGAAAAACAGACTACTTCTCAACTGTCGTAATCAACATTTGAAAGCACATACAATTGTAAATAAGCACGTTTCATTTGCTTGATCAATAAATAGAAAGAATTTAATGTACCACCTAATCGTTTTTAAAGTAATGAAAAAATGTTAGAAAACGATTGTTTAATTTCTGTTTAAAAAATTTCTTAAACCTTTGGAACTTCTAGTGAAACAAATAATTTGTCATATGTCGCTTGTAACACATGTGTCACCAATTAGCGTTGTCGGTAACACGTATTTAAAACAACACACTTGTCATATCTCAGTTGTAACACATGTGTCACCAGTTAGCTTTGTCGGTAAACATTATTTAAAAGTACAGACTTGTCATATCCCACTTGTCACACTTGAGTCACCATGTGTTAATTTAAAAAGACAAACGGCAATCTTGAAGTTTTTATCAGACATTAAAATTAGCCTCTGGATTTATTAATCCCGTCTCATTTTGACTTTGATCCTGCTTGTATAGATTTAACGACAATTTTGATGTTTCAACTTTTCTTTGCTATTCTAGCATAGGTCGAATATATTATTGGTAAAATATAATCAACAGTTAGTAATATGCAAACAATTACTTTATACTATTCTTATAATTATTATTATTGATTAATGATTAAACAAATGCAATTTATGTAGAAAGACTAACTGGACGCCGCGAGTTTTACAAACATCAAGATTGCTGTGTCTCTTTAAAAACGTTCATCCGTTGTGATATTGACTGGTTGGGGTGGAGAAAAACACGAAATATGTTCTATATAACAGTTAGACATGCATTTTAATTGTCAAATACATAGTCAAACGGGCTTCAAACTGAGAATATATTAGATAGAGAATAGTATGTCAGTGACCTTTACTATCAATACATACTGAAAAGTGGATCCCTTGGAAGCAACAAACACAAGCAAGAGATAAAAATAGCAGACTCGGTTGTATTGAGTCTGTTCATGAGGGGTAATGTGAAGTGCAACACCTCTCACGTATCTTAGATCCGGATTAAGCGATATTCTACTTTCAAGCCACAAGTATTGGATTTGATGATCCCAAAGGACCAGTAAGTAATAACACTACTGATTTGTAATCGGGGCGGCTTTTTAAGGCCGCCAAACAGCACTAAACAAACGCTGTGTGAATGAAATAAATACTAAAATGTGAATCCCTTGAGGGCAAAAAACACATACAAGATGTAAAAGTAGCAGACTCAGTTTTATTGAGTCTATTCATGAGGGGTAATGTAAAGTGCAACACCATCAAGTTTATTTGGCGAGGTTTATAAAAGCAAGAATGGCGAGGCTCTTCTGAGCTATTCTGAGTTTTTCGCGCCGAGGAGTAGTGTTCTTCTTTGTGATTTTGACTCTCGATAGCCATACGAGGCCATAGCGCTAATAAGTAATGACCTCCAGCAGTTTATTACCTGTGTAATCAAAATACATTATTTTAGAGAGATAGAAAAGGCGCAGGGTAAAACTATTTTATAATTTCTTCCTTATTTCTTGTACATATTTTTTGTATAATTACTCTTTATTTTTATGCATTTCTATCTGTTTATTAACAATTCGCAAGCTATAACGTTACTATATACCTCAGCCATAGGATGTATAATTTTAAATAGGAAATTCGCTACATTGTTCCCAAGCTATAACGTTACTTACCTCAGTCATAGGATGTATAATTTTAAATAGGCAATACGATACCTTGTTCTCAAGCTATAAAGTTACTATACCTCAATCATAGGATGTGTACATTTAAATAGCCAATACGCTACCTTGTTAGCAAGCTATAACGTTAATATACCTCTGTCATAGGATGTGTAATTTTAAATAGGCACTTCGCTACCTTGTTCTCAAGCTATAACATTAATTTACCTCAATCATAGGATGTGTACATTTAAATAGCCAATACGCTACCTTGTCCGCAAGCTATAACGTTAGTATACCTCAGTCATATGATATGTACTTTAAATAGGCAATTCGCTAGCTTGTTCTCCAGCTATAACGTTAATATACCTCAGTCGTAGGATGTGTAATTTAAATAGGCCATTTGCTGGCTTGTTCTCAAGCTATAACGTTAATATACCTCAGTCATAGGATTTGTAATTTTAAATAGCAATTTGCTACCTTGGACTTAAGCTATAAGGTAATATACCTCAGTCATAGGATTTGTAATTTTAAATAGCAATTTGTTACCCTTTTCTTAAGCTATAAGGTTAATATAACTCAGTCATAGGATGTGTAATTTTAAATAGCAATTTGCTACCTTTTTCTTAAGCTATAAGGTTAATATACCTCAGTCATAGGATGTGTAATTTTAAATAGGCAATACGCTACCTTGTTCTCAAACTATAACGTTAATATATCTCAGACATAGGATGTGTATTTTAAACAGGCAATTCTCTACCTTGTTCTCAAACTATAACGTAAATATACCTCAGTCATAGGATGTGTAATTTTAAATAGGCAATTCTCTACCTTGTTTTCAAACTGTAACGTTAATATACCTCAGCCATAGGATGTGTAATTTTAAATTTGCATTTCGCTTCCTTGTTATCAATATATAACGCTAATATACCTCAGTCATAGGATGTGTAATTTTAAACAGACACTTAGTTATCGTGTTCTGAAGCTATAACGTTACTAAACATCAGTCATAGGATGTGTAATCTTAAATAGGCAATTAGCTACCTTGTTCTAAAGCTATAACGTTAATATATCTCAGTCATAGGATGTTTAATTTTAAATAGACAATTAGTTATCGTGTTCTGAAGCTATAACGTTACTAAACATCAGTCATAGGATGTGTAATCTTAAATAGGCAATTAGCTACCTTGTTCTAAAGCTATAACGTTACTATACATCAGTCATAGGATGTGTAATTTCAAATAGGCAATTAGCTACCTTGCCCCTTTAAAATTATACTGAACCTTACTGAAGTAATCTTTTATAAGACACTGGTCATAATGGTCACGTGCCTTGACTTTGTCAGCTTTTCTGTAAACTTACGTTTGTGCTTTAAAGGAACTAAACCCGTCAAATAACGGAAATATTTCACTACAAAACCGTTTATCAAAACTCTTTCCAGGTGTTCGAGTCATATAATAATGCATATGTGCCGTTTAAAGAAACGGTTTATTTTTAAAGGGTCTTAAAATATCCGTGATTGAATATGCGTAAAATGAGTTATGAGTTGGTAACGTTTAATTCGACTCTCCAATTGCGGGGTTTGGTCTAGCTTGTTACAACCGTTTATACTGTGTTGATAGATTTGGATTCTCAAAATATGTAAGTTATCATATATACCTCGTCGTCAGTAGGTTTAGAAACGGTGTACATATGTAGTAAAATGTTGTTGGCGGGATAGCTACTTTAAGAAAATATATTTTAAAAATCGCCTTTGGTTCACAAAAGTAATTTAAGGATAAAAAGTAGGATAATATATATATTTATTAAACCAAAAATACAATAAACACGTCCATGTGTTAGCTAGGCTAACATATCAATCAATGGTAGACATAAAATCATAATAATTTACATGTGAATACAAATGAGTACAAATAAACGACATTTCAACACTAGTTACACCTTGCCTTTCTTGTACAGCCATGTATTCAATAACCCTGAATTATATCAGAATGTTTAATTTTAAATGCTTTATTTATATATTGCCCTAAGTTTCTGTTTGATTTTGGACTGTTTGTTGTCAACAACTCGATCAGTTTTATTATATTAGGACGGTTCCAGAGATGTCTTTTTATATGCTGTTTTCTTAAATCATTATACACAGGACATTCAAATAAAACGTGAAACTCATCTTCTAAGACATTACAATGCAAGCATTTTCTTTCATTTAAAGGTGTAATATTTGGCTTTGTATATCTTCCTATTTCTACTGCTAACCTATGCGATGACAATCTAAGTTTTGATATAGCAACTCCAATTTTTTTAATAGTGACTGTTACTAGATAATTTTGAAAACCAAAATTTGAAAATAATCTATAAAATCTAGCTTTAGGCGATTCCGATAATCGTGTATTCTAGTTTTGAATAAAATTGTCATGCAAACGTTGCTTTAAAGTATACACAAATACACTGATATTGACAACACTGTGGTTTAACCAAACAAGATGAAAACCTATGTTTGACAATAAAGATTTTACAATGATGCCCAGTTTGGTCTGTTTGGGTGCAATTCTAGATCTTGCAAAACCTGATTGTAAGCATGTTTTCTAAGCTTACTTTCTTCACCTGTTCACTATAAATTATTTTAAACCAATATTTAACAAAACGGATTAACCTGTTGGTTTGTAAAAAAAAACGGGCTAAGTCTGTTCGATAACGAAAACACTTAAAATAAATATTTCTCCTCTTCGGTTACACTCTGCGTCATCTATACAATTTCCACATAATAACTCTACATTTCTACGTCTTACACTTTAAATCTTCATTCGGCAACCTTATTCCATGTTCCTTCCAATAATATTACCAGGAATTTTAATAACGGCTCAAATGTTTCATTAACACCGCTTGGATCACCTGTTATGAACAAATATCACGTATCATCTCCATTCAGACATCGTTTTATTCAATTTAGACTCAGAGTGTTTCCCTCTATAAGTAAGTGCAATGCTAAGAGGTGCATTTGTTGCAAGTATGCATCTTGCATGTCCACCATTAAATCAACTGCTAATGTTAGAACATTTAATATATGTCTAGCTTAATATGTTGATTGACAAACTTCTCACGTTCTTTATGTTTTTACTTGAAATGGACTTCTAGTGTATACAATATGTTGGACAAACAGACTTAAAAGTTCGATTCCGTGAGCATAACTATGATGTAGCCAATCCCAAAAAGTTAAAGTATTACCTGTACCACCAAAACTTTCGTCAGTCAGGTCATAGTTTTAGTAACGTCACTGTTCAACCAGTTGAATATATAATTTATGATAATGATGCAACCAACAACTTTAAAATGAAAGCTAAATATATAGCAGAACTAAACTGGATGATAAACTTGCAGACACCATTTCCACTGGGCCTTAATGATAATATTTATCAACAAGGAAATATTTCAAAGAAGCCTTATATTGACATTTTAGCTATATTTTTCATTCGAAAGCGTAAATCTACGTCTCATGGTTGTAGACGTAATGGTAACATCAAACGGAAATCACGTATTACTATGTCAGTCGCTGATTAACATCTTATTTTTAAACAGTCTGGAAAGCACTCGATGTTTTCTTGTCTCACATCTCTATCCATTTCTTCACTTAAACTGATTGACGAGGAAGCTGACACAATTTTGATTCGAACAGATCGTTTGTATAGCACTGCTTCCATAATTCAAAGCTATACGCAGCATGTTCTCCGACCCCATATTGACAAGGAGTCTGATCACGTCAGACATTTTCTAAAAAAAAAATATCTTAATAAGGGCATTGATTTTATTGATATACCATGTATTTTTCGAGATAATCGTATTGTTGATTATATTCCTAAATATTTCAAAAAATCCGAAAATCCTATAATTTGTAGTAAGTACAAAGAACCAATTAGAAATATGATTTTAAACTACAACAAAATAGTGATAGTACGTAAATAACACTCCTAAGAAATGCGAGTGTAGAACATCTAAATTATGCTATGCTCCGGCCGGTCACGTCATTACTGGTCATTTTGATATTATAGATAAACGTATTCGGCATTTATTTTCTAAAGGTCCGAAGAATAGATTGCCTTCTTTGATTAATTGTAATGCATGTCGTGGTCAGATCGCCCAATCCATTGAGAATTTTAGTATTAAATTTTTAAGATCATAGATACCCGTATTCAATTCTATACGGCTAACCCCCTCCCTACTTCCTCCAAGACCTAGGTTTTCATTTCTTAATTTAAAATCGGAAATCCTGGAATTTCATTCTAAGTTTGTTTTAGTTCCTGCTGATAAAGCAGCTAATAATATAATAATTGTTTGACGCCTCCATTACGTCAATATTTTATCTCAGGAACTCGGAAGTACTAATTTGTATACTCCAGTGAAATTTACTGAAGATAATATTGTGTCGACGCATATCACTCAGTGCAAGAGGTTTAAGGCTGGACTAGATGAAAAGCAAAACAGACTTCCAACGATGTGCTAGATTCCCAAATTACACAAACGACTATATAAAGCCCGTTTTATTTCCAATTCAACCACTACAAATATCTCCAAACTTTTAACGTCTTGTCTTACTGCCGTTACAGATCACGTTAAACAATATTGTGCTAAAGTTCAGAAAAGGTTTTTATTATTTTGGTCTACTAAGCATTCAGGCAACGTTCTTGATAACATTTGCAATAAACGTCAGGCTTCATGTATAAATACCTATGATTTTAATACATTATAGACAACTTTACCACACAACCTTATCAAAGAAAAGCTTATTGCTTATTGCTTTCATTCAAAAAAAAGTTTGCTAGGGAAAATACTATATTTTTGGCCTGCAACAATATTAAAGTGTGTGAACAATTACACTATGTGGACTTGCCATGAAGTTTGTGAATCATTTATTTATCTATTAGATACTATTTTCGTCAGGTATGGAACTACCATTTATAGACAAATTGTTGGTGTCCGTATGTGTACGAACTGTGCACACCTTGTCTCAGATTTGAGACAAGGATTGCAAAGTTCGTACCCATAGGCATACCAACAAACTATGCTTTCCTCTTTAATTGTGCTATAACCGGACAGGCTGTGGACCCTATGATGACGTCTACCTAAAACCCAAAAGGACGGTGACGTTTGATGTTTGACTGCAATATAGTCTTGTCGTGCCCTCAATGGTTTATTGTCTTGTTGCCGTGGCTTTTGCCAAGTTATGAGTACCTTCTTTGTGGCTTTCTATGCTATTGTTTTTTTTTGTTTGTATTTATATATACACGAGCATCTCTATGAATTACTTATATTGCCTATTAATGTTGCCTTGTTGATTAGAGAATAGTTCATGGCGGGGATTTCTTTATTTACACTGTCCCGTTTTTGTGGGATGACAGTAGGGTAAGTGTGAGGTTTGGTGCACCCTAGAACCTGGTTTAAACCCCCAGAGGCCTTGTTTGCCACTGACCGTTCCAAGGTGGTAACCCTCTTGTAAACCCTTTTTGTATTTGTGACGTCATATGCTTTACATTGCCATTCATGTTTGTCGTTTAGTGTGTTTTGTGGTTTACTGTGTTCTGTGATAGCTGCCTTTTTACAGTTAATAGCCGTTTGCAAAATTGTATGTGTACCCTCTCTACACTATCCGCTTTACAAAAGCCCCACACTTCGCAGCTATAATTAAGGATTGGCGTGACTAATTTGTCAAATAGGTCTAAATAATGCTTACTGTGATATCTTTAACTTATATAAATATTTGTTAAGCTTAAAGACAGCTATTTTCGCTTGTCCAGCTAAAGTTTGCTGTGTATCAGTGAATGATCCACCAGTATTAAAATCAACTCGCAGATATACAAAACGATTACAATTTCCAAATTAGTATCTTTATATCTAAAACATATTTCTTTTCTAAAATTCATGACTTTTGTCTTTGAAATATTGACTGTTAATTTACACCTTGCACACTATTCTTCTAAAACATTCAAACCTTTTTCTAACCTATCTTGTGTCTCTGAAAATATAATGTTATCATCTGCATACATTAACAAAAATACCTTAATCATTTGTAAATTTACTCATTCTACTCCGTTTTTAATAAACTCCTCTTCCAAATCATGTAAATATACAGAAACAAAAAAGGAGATAAACAATCCCATTGTCTCACCCCTAAATAACACGTGAATTCATTGCTTAAACAATTATCATAATACTTATTTGACTTTCGATTGAACTTTCAAATACATCGATTTTATTACGTTAAGAATGTTTCCACGCACACCTATCTTTATCAGTTTGTAACAAAGGTTATCTCTTACTACATAATCAAATGCCTTTGAGAAGTCTATAACAGTACAATACAATTTGTTTCCTTCATTCAAATAATGATTGATTAGGCTATGCAAAATAAAAATATTATCAGCAGTTCCCATTTTACTTCTAAATCTGGCTTATGCTTCAACGTACACTTGATATTTTTCGGCCCGGTCATTTAATCTGTTATTTAAAATACGAGTAAATAATTTACTTAGCGTGCTAAGTAGTGTTATTCTTCTGTAATTTCAACGTTATCCACGCAACCCTTTTTAAGTATTGGTACCATATGTCCGTCTGTCCAACAGTCAGGGAAATAACGAGTTTTGTATTAAATATAAGCTTTAAATACGAAAACAGGGTTTCATTACCGTTTTTAAATAGTTCATTAACGTACAAGTCCGGCCCGCTACTTTTGCTTTTTTTGTAACTGATTTATGGCCTTTAAAATCTGTTCACGTGATAGTTCTTCATCTAATTCGTCAAACATGGTCTGTAATTCGCAATTCATATATCGCTCGTTAAAATCTAAGACATCCTCATCCGGCTGATAAAAGTTACTTTCTGGACTGCTTACAGCTTTGAAATAATCAGCAAGGTCTTTCGCAGTTAACTATTTAGATGTATGTCTGCAACACATATCCTTAAGCATACGCCAATACAGTTGTGCGGCGTTCTTAAACCGCGAGTCTATCAATGTTTTACTTTGAAATTTGGGATATTCATTTCGACATGTCCGCACGGTAAGTTTGTACTTGGAGCGATATTTTACCTTATTTTACTCTACTTACATCCGATTTTTCGACTCTATACATATTTAAATGATAGTAAAATGTCTACGTTTTTCTCAGTCTCATTAAAGTCGGACCCTTTATCACACTACGATACTCTACACTACAAGGATCTGACAAATCTCCATTGGAGGTCACGTCTGATTGACCTTACGATTAGCCAATCAGATTTCAGCCTACAAGTGTAGACTGTTTCACTGCGCATGTCGCATTTCAGTAAAACGCTCTGGAGCAGTCTACGCTCGGTATTGAAAGAGACAATGTCCGTAACATTTATCTATTTATCATATAAACACAAGATAATTGCGTTGACAAACATAATACACCAACCATTATTGAATATTTACTGAAAAAAAAAAAAAAAAAAAGATTGTTTGACGTAATTTAATAGCGGTACAAAAATGTACGATGTCTTAATACTTAGAGTAATAGTGTCGTAATAATTTCGGTAGAATATATATTTTCAAAACACACTTGGCAGCGCCCATGATTTTCTTTTTAATATAAAACATGTCATGTAGTTCATTTCTTTGAATTTATCGTGCAATCCACAGCAATAACACAGGACGACTTTATCTTTATTCGGATATAGTTCTATGTGTTTTATGCGGATTTTCGTTTATTCAGTTCACTCGAACGTCATCTGAAATGCATATGAAACGCGTGATTTCGATGGTTGAATTTAGTTTATCTTCTCATGAATATTGATTAGATGAATGGTCGATCTGACGTGACCTTCAAGGGAGAGTTGTCTGATCCTATAGCGGAGAGTATCCAAGTGTAATTAGGATATGATTTTATTGAGATTGCGTTTTTCTTCGCATAGGTCAGAAAACCAGGGTTGTTTTGTAGATTCCCATATATATATTATACTTACTAGAACCATCAACATCATCATGTCGGACTTGTTCCTTAAACAAAGGAGAACATACTCTATCCATAATATCACTAAAATACATTATTTTTTCGTTAATGCCATCAATCGTTTTATTACGGGAAATAGTTTCGGATATTTGTGTAATATTAGCATTAAATTCATCTTAAGTCAGCTTATCGGTATATCGATCGGAAAATTCCGGATTCCATTTATATATATGGTTATATTTATATTTGAAAATATTTCATCTGGCAGAGCATTATCGCTCTGAAAATTGTTCGTTATAAATAACCGTTTGATCTTAAAACTTATCAAGCAATGATCGGTTAAAGGGTTTGGGTCATGTATTTCAAAACTATTAATGCATTGAATGAAATCATGGTTAACAAGAACATAATCAACTATTCTGTTACCGTGACTACCTACAAAGGTACATTTTCCGATATTCGCATCCGCACCTGTGCGGCCGTTTAAGATACGCAATCCAGATTGCTTACATAAATCAATCAATAATCTGCCATTTTGATTTAAACATCTGTCTTCCGATACACGTGTCGTTAAAGTTCCCCGGCTTTGTTTTGTTTCATGAACATGCCTATGTCTATTTAAATCGAAATCAAAACACAACAATAGATATTTACAATATTATTCACACATTGCAATATCTGTGAAAAGCGAGAATACGATTTTATTTGATGACGTAGAAAACATCGAACAGGTAAATTAATCCACAGGTAAATGTATTTATCAATTATCTGGCAATAGTTGCTGTTCATGAGAGGTAATACATACAATTCGGATTTACCTCATTTCCCCGTGCAGTCACGCAGTGGTAAAAGCAGTATCTACGTCATGCAAATAATACTTATTTTTACATACAACTTAGTTGTTGTTTTCAATATATGTTTCTCTCCGAGCCTATCAAGAAATGTTCATATGATGTTTAAGAGTTAAATTTGTTAATTGATAATACTACAAAAAGGGTGGCCATTCATCTGTAAAGGCGTATCAGGGATATAATCATCGGGGATTACGTCTATATGCGATACATTGTCATACTCAACATAATCTAATAATGACGCACACCTGGCATTAAAATCTGCAAATACTGTAAAATAACAATTAATATTATTATATTAGAGCCCAATGGGTATTCGAGTGTTTCTTCAGCAGTCATACTGGTCAATCAAAAGAAGTAGCCATTCTTATAAATAATAACTTTGATTTTAAGGTAAAAAGTTCCGCAAGCGACAAAGACGATAATATGTTGATTTTAGATACAACTATATGTGATAAAGAATATTACCCTTATTATTGTATATGCTCCAAATAGAGATACTCTTAGTTTCTTTCGTAAGCTGGGAGAAAAAATTAAAAAATCTAATAACCCATGTATAGTTACTGGCGACTTTAACACAATTTTAAATCCAGATATGGATACATTTAATTAAGTTAATATAAGTAATCCAAATGCACGTGAGGTATTGTAGAAAATAATTCATTAGATTGCTGGAGAGAGCAAAATATAGAAAAAAAAACACAAAATAAATCAATCTAATAACCCATGTATAGTTACTGGCGACTTTAACACAATTTTAAATCCAGATATGGATACATTTAATTAAGTTAATATAAGTAATCCAAATGCACGTGAGGTATTGTAGAAAATAATTCATTAGATTGCTGGAGAGAGCAAAATATAGAAAAAAAACAACAAAATAAATGGTTTCGTAGAAATCCAGTGAAAAAATTAAGACTATAATTTTTGCTAATTGCAGATAATTTATATACAGATTTAGATGACGCAAAAATACTCCCAGGTTACCGTACAGATCATTCTATGATATATACACAATTTGAATTCGGAAAATGTATAAAAGGTGATCCCTTGGAGCAACAAAAACAAACAAGATTTGTATTGAGTCTGTTCATGAGAGGTAATTATAAGATGCAACACCTATCACGCCTTCTAGCACCGGCTTAAGCGCTATTCTACTTTAAAGCAACACAGATGGTCTTGATGATTCAATGGACCAGTAAATAATAACACTACTGATTTATTAACTCTTTATTAATCGACACAAACTATGTAGACGAAACAAAATTAATAATAAAATATTGAACACAGTGCTGAGTTTGAATGCTAAATCTGAGTCGATTTCTGAACGAAGGACAGAGTTGAAATGTAATGCTAAATGCAGGGCTGCGTTAGACTGTTGAAATAAGGGGTAGGCTCGAATGCTAAATTCTAATGATGACCGCAGGGGATGAGATTAAATGTTCAATGTAGGACTGGGATTAAATATATATAAATATAAATATATATATATAAGGGTGAGAAAATACATACATCTACAAAATACCTTTCAAATAGCACTGGATCCCCGAGGGGATAAGAAAATGTTAGAATAAATTAATAGATGGGGAAAGAACATGTATATAGTGCTACAGTTTATAAAAACCCAAGCGCTTTCGGCTTACGCCTTCATCAGGGGTATACAAACACGAAAATAACAAATACGAACAAAAAACACTAAAATACACGGCAGTTTAAATAAAACTCTTTAAAAAACAACTTATCGTTTGGCAGTGTTGCAGAAACTGGTTACTTTGAATAGACACTCTGGATCCAAAGGTGATTATAATAAAAGAAAATATCTGGTTGGATGAGGGTAAAACTGTACCCTGACATTTAGTTATGAAGAAAGAATAAAAATGTGAAAAAGATAACACAAACCCTACCTCAAAACCTAAAACCTAAAATCGATACTGCAGGATAAAGTATAAAACAACTCCAAAGCTAATAAAAAACAATGAATAAGGTTAAACAAAGTAAATTAAATAAATGGAGATATTATGATCAAGGGAAGTAACAAAAGTACTAATAATAGAACATTGCTGGTTGGATGAAAGTAAAAATGTACGCTGACATTTATGATTAGTTATGAAGAGAGAGTAAGTGAGTGAATAACCCTACCTCTATACCTAAGACAAAGAATCGATACTGCAGGATATAGTAAAAACAACTCCAAAGTTAATTGAAACTATGAATAAGGCTACAATAATATATAAATGGAGAAAATTGGATCAAGGGAAGTAATAAAAACCGGAGTATGTGTGTTTATATATTCTGTTAGATATATATATGTGTGTGTGGTTGAATACCTAAAGTGACCCACTCATATGAGCTATAATTGTATGGATGTATGCGTCTATATGTTAATTGTGCCTCCAGACGAGTGGGTTATGGTGTAGAGATACAGTTCATCAGTGTGTGTTGCAGCTACATTTTTTAGGAAGTGAATGCATGCCCTTGATTTCTGTGTATCTCGTCATAGCTAGGCGCCCTGCCGTAGTTCGTCCGAAGGTTGTCTGTCCTTGGTAGTTCACAAATATTTCTCCCTATATATAATTCTGCTTTGTGAACGTGATTCTCTTACGAGATCCCAAATTTCGAAAGTTGCCGTAGTGAGTTCAAATTATCTCCCTTTAATATATTTACTGAATTCAAAGTATCCCCAAGATCCGGCACCTTTCATTGTCACTGTCTCAATATAGCTGTGTGTGGTTGAATGCGGACCACTCATATGAGGTATAATTTTATTTATGTATGCGTCTATATTGTAATTGTGCCTCCAGACGAGTGGATTATGATGTAGAGATACAGTTCATCAGCGTGTGTTGCAGTTATCCTTTTTAGGAAGTGAATGCATGCGCTTGATTTCTGTGTATCTCGTCATAGCTAGGCGCCCTGCCGTAGTTCGTCCGAAGGTTGTCTGTCCTTGGTAGTTCACAAATATTTCTCCCTATATATAATTCTGCTTTGTGAACGTGAATCTCTTACGAGATCCCAAATTTCGAAAGTTGCCGTAGTGAGTTCAAATTATCTCCCTTTAATATATTTACTGAATTCACAGTATCCCCAAGATCCGGCACCTTTCATTGTCACTGTCTCAATATAGCTGTTTGTAGTTGAATGCTAAAATGTGGCCCACTCATTTGAGCTATATTTGTATGTATGTATGCGTATATATGTTAATTGTGCCTCCAGACGAGTGGGTTAGGATGTAGAGATACAGTTCATCAGCGTCTGTTGCAGCTATCGTTTTTAGGAAGTGAATGCAAGCGCTTGATTTTTGTGTATCTCATAGCTAGGTTCAAAATTCAAAATCTATAGAAACAATATAAACGGCTTTTACCAGCCAGGCCAAACCCCGAAACTGCAAGGTCAAATTAAGAGTTACCATATCATAATTCATTTTACTCATATTTTAAGAACCTTAGCCTGTACTTTTAATCTGCAATTATCCATTATCATTTGACCTGAACATCTGGATAGAGTTTTAATAAACTGTTAAGTAGTGTAAGTTTGTCGTTATTTGGTGGGTTAGTTTCTTTAAAAGAAGCTCGAAGTTTATGGTTATGGATCGTTGCGAGATTGACATAGATATGCAGCTTGTTAGAAAGTGTTTATATACATAAAATGCATGACAGATTCGAATTAAAATATATTAAGATATGTATAGGGCACAGTATAAACTCGATGAGGTTAGGGTAAATGACCAAAATATTGCTACAAACTCATTTGTAAACAAAGTTTAGGCAAATATGATGGGAATATATGTGTAAAGGTTATAATGGTTATCAAAAACGTTCTCATTTCAATTGGAGGTGGGTAATTTTAAAATAACGAAATTTGGAATGTTGTTGTTTTAAAATAACAATCGTTGACAGAATAGGCAATTCGTGTCAATGTCAAACATTAAATTTGTTTAAAGCAATACGTTTGTTTAATAAAATAAGTGTGTTTGATATATGGGCGGTAATTGTGATACGCCGCTTAGAAAATAATTAAATAACAATATATATATATATAAATCACATCCTTACCTATCATTTGTAATATCTTCAAACAATTATATCAATTCATATGTTTAATCTGTGTCCCTACAAAGTCGTGCTAAACTATTTTTGTTCAGTATATAAAGTATCTTGAGAACTTATGAGATCGGGCAGATGGGGTTGCCTTTCAGTATGACTATGCGTACATTATTAACGACTATTATTATGGTATTTATTTGATCTCCGTTGACAACATCAAAGCACTGAAAGTGCTGATGGACGGTGCCATTCGGAAAGTATATATCAAGATCAAATTCCGAAAAAATACTGGTTTGCGTACAAAGGTGGTGAACATTTGTGCAAAATATTATTGAAATCGGATGAGGCGTTACCAAAGTTATGGGACCGGATGGAAGGACAGAAGGACAGTGGCAATTATATATCCCGCCGCCTAATCGGCGGGGGACAAAACGTGAAGTTATGTAGAAATGTTTAAATGTTATAAGTGCCAAAGTGGAATAATTAAAAATGAAAAGTTCAGAGAAAGTTGGTCACAACATACTTATACATGAGATCTCGGTTCCTTTCGAAAAGCAATCAGATTCAATTATACATGACAGAGTTATTGCTCATTGAATGTCTAAAAAACAGGCTTTCTGCGTTTTCGGCGGCAATATGGCTAAAACAAAACAAATTTCACTGAATTAGGATAAGTATAAAATAATAATTATAATAATAATAATAAATACACGTAGTCTAATGTAACGGTAGTATTGTTCTAAATTCCTTAAATATAAATGTTTTTAAACACAATATTGATAATGGTAATAAGATGAGATAACTGCCATTGATAGAACGTAATAATTATAATTATTCCACTGTAATATATGTTTTCATTCTCTAAATGAAGTATGTTTGTGTGTACGTGTACTCTTCTCTGAAATGGTGTATTGTATTCCGCCTTGTTTAGGCAATAAACATGTAAATGTTATGCCAGATAAAATATTGAATTGCACTGAATTGAATTGATGAAAATAATTGGTTTGATAAAAGGATGTCCGTGGTACTTTTTGTGAATTTATGCACGGGTTTTGAGAGTTACCATAATGTTATGTGATTAAAAAGTTTGAATTTAATATCATGGTAACCGAATTATTTACTCTTCAAATGTGCATGTAATGCATGTAATTATTCAAAACAAGTGTAATTACATCAAACTCAATATTTTGCAGACAAGGTGTCCATAGATTAACAAGTGTTTGCCAAGGATAATCTTTATTATTGGTATAAATATTGCTGATTAGTCATGTATTAGTCATGTATTCTGCTGTGTTGAGATTTGTGAATACCACTTGCAATCTGCTTAAAGGGACAATGTCCGTAACTTTTATCTTATAAAACTTTACACACTTATTTTGTTCGCAAACATTACACACCAAACATTATTGAATATTTACTAATTAAAAGCAGGATTGTTTGACGTAATTCAATCGCGGTACAAAAAAAAGAGAAACCGCTTCGGGAGTTTGAACTCGCAGCCCAAACTAAAATTACACTCGCGGTAATAATACTGAGCGTGAGCGTAAAGTAGCGACATAGCTCCCGACTGAGTTTACCGGGCTAAACATATTACGCAATACATACTATGGTGAAAACCTAATGCGCTAATGGAAGTCACGTGATCGCAGAAAAGGTAAATATGGTGGGTCCCACTTTATTTACAAATAATAATTAAAGCTTTTTTTTTTCAAACTCACGAATGTATTACTACAGACTTCTAAGGGTCTATGCTCATGTTTTCTAGTACGGAAAGACAGTAGTGGATAAAGATTCATGAACGGGACGTTGAATTTGGTATTACATAAGTTGCTATCTCTTGGATGAATACTAATATGTATATATAAATCTGGTGTTAACGCGTACGCCATATTTACCGCGCATGCGCAGACAATTTTAGAGACATTTTGAGGACGCCATTTTTATTGCAGCACAGTTGAATATCGTGAGCATTTCGATTGAGGATATTAAATGAATTGCATTAGAGCTCGTGAGGAACGGTTGTCCAAAAGTTCGCGTCAAAAGGTAGGTACGTGTATATGTTGTGAGTTTTGAGATGATGTATTGGTTAAATGTATTTTTGTCTCAAGCGCTCTTGACTGCCTGTGGTCAGTGATCGACTGACTGTCATTCGCGATGAACTTGAAAATGCAGGAAAATTTGGTTATACTTGGACGGTTTAGGGGAATGTTTGATGTGGTTGGGGTGTGTATGAAGAATTATTTTACCAATGTGATGTATAAACTTGTGATCTAGGCCAACTGATGTTGTTGTTTTTTGTGTGAGTACGCATGCCCGTTAGGCGATTTTGTCAGTTTAGGAAGCCGGCATTGTTTTTGGCGTGTTTGAGGAAGTATTCAAGGCTGTTTCAGTTGAGGTGAAAGGTAAGTAGATGTGATATTCTGTTATTGTGACGGTTGTAAATTTAGTAATGCGAAGAGAAGTTCGGGCGCCTGCGAAGATTGTTTGTTTTGTTAGTTGTATGCGAGTGCGCATGCGTCGAGTAAGTAGGGTTTGATCTGTCACTCATGTTTGTCGTGGAAGATCTGTCACTCACGTTTGTTTTGGAAGCCATCTTGGAAGCTGCAGTGCTTTTGTAAGGTTGTATTCGAGGAAGTGTTAAAGAAGATTTCACTTGATTGCCATTGTAAGTAGATGTGGAATTCAAATTTCGGCCGTGGCGAGTAAAAAATGGTCTGGGCGGCCAAAATTTGAATTACATGCGGCCATGTGGCAATCAAAAATATTCAATAAAAGAAAATGCGTAATCATTGGACACAAGCATTAAATTTCGAGGACTTTACCGGATAGATTTGGTATTTGTGCTGTGAACTACATACTGTTGGCCGGAAAAAACGGAAACCCTTAACAAAATAACAACGAAGCAAGTGTTTTCTTGTATTTTTCCAATTTCGCTAAATAAACAGAGTTGTGACAATTTACTGCATTTAATCGTTTAATAAACTATGTAAGAACAATTGCCTTGTTGTTCTGTTTCCTAGTAAAACGTTTCTCGGACGATTGGTTAATGGAGTTCCCTCGTCTGGATTCCAATTTCTCCCGTCGAAACGTTGTTTTTAAATATTGGGCAAGCCTGGCAGGCATTTTAGCATTGTCGGGATTGTGCTAATTTTGTCCACTGCTTTGCGCTTCGACTGTTAATTTAAACTTAGATATCCATGAGTACAAGTAACAATTGCTGGGTGTTCTTGGATATTGGGCAAGCCTGTCAGGCATTTTACCAGTCTCGGGATTGTGCTAATTTCGACGGCTGCTTTGCACTTCGAATGTTAATTTAAACTTACATGTCCATGAGTACAAGTAACATTTGCTGGTATGTAATCAACTTTTCAACACACAAGGCAGTGTTAATTTTACACATGATCATAAATTCGTGTTATAAATTGAAGGGGATAACATTCGGTTTCACTTCTGGTTCTTTAGTATTCTAAAATGCGACGCCTTTTGATTGCTAAAATGCGGTGCTTTTAGAATCATCAATAATAAGGCTGTGAATGATGTTGATAGAAAAGGTGTCATACATTAATTATAAAAGTGTATGTCAACATGAAATATTTCTTACACAATAAGACATTGATTTACAAATATCTAATATGTTTTACTGCTTTAATACAATAATTTACATACGCAGTTGTGATCATTTATAAAACAAGTCAGTAACACTACTATTTATAAGTAAATACATAACTTGCACTTAGAAGCCTTAATTTTTTGTGTGGCTGTACATGTTACACAAACGGATAATGAGTCAGACTCGTGCAAGTGTAAACGAACTTTGAGTTGTCGAATGCAAGATTTGTTTGTTTGATTTTGTCTTTGTTTTAAAATAAACACTTCCATAGATTAAAAATACCTTCATCAGCTTTAAAGGTTTTACAGAGTTTTCTTTCACACACTGGTAACATTTAGTTAGTATACGTATATGTATATATGCTTTACGGTAACCGTCTGAATAAAGTGTCAGACGCTTGCTGTTTCTACGGTAGCTAACTCAACATGCAGAAAGGAATGCATTATGTAATAACATTTCTGACAGTAGTCAGTGCAGTCAATTTTGAAAAGTGTGGGATATGCAGGTGTCAATGTCATGGAATAGATAGTTGGTGTCATACGTGTACACATGCATTGTTTTGGCTCGCGCAAGCCTGAGGTATTTTAGGGAAGTTTGCATACTGCGTCTTCAACTGCAGGAGTAGCATGTATATCGCGAAATATCGGGAGGCGTTTCATGAAAGTAATGTGTTACTGTCTGGAACAGCCTGACGTCATAGCAATCCATTTCCATTTGATCCGGCCATTCCTCCATTTTGTTTTCTTTTGTGCAGCAAGAGTGCTCCAGTTAGAACGCAACAATTTATCATAAGTAGAATATGTGCACGTTTACACTCTCCACTGTCATACGTGTCAATAAAGTTAGCACACATTTTTAGTTTATGAATGTTTTGTGTTGTCACGGATTGATCTACATGAAATTAGTCTTGATAATGTTCGACGCCTGATAATTTTGTAAACAAGCAAGCGTCGCAGATGATCTAGACTACGTATTTGTTATTCATTCTGCATGTTTAAAAATTCGAGTGAGCAATTGGAAGGTTGTGTGTGCATAAACATTCCCTGACGTTTCTAGTCGTCGTTTGCATATTTGGTAATTTGTAGTATCTAAACTAAAAGAAGAACAAAATACCTAGACGGAGACGTGAGAATCATGGCGGTTGTGGTAGTCCGTGTCATTCAGACCCTGTGTATACTGAATGTGTCTAGGATATTTGTGTATGACTCATGTTTCAGGAGACTTCCAGACATATTTTTCTTGAATGTTTATCTTTCGAAACATCTTGTGCTCTTTTGTTTCCATATAATTTTGGAAACTTAACCCTGCGGTCGCCAAGTGTTAAGCATACTTAACTCGAGTCCCAGAAATCATGTGTATGATTTCCAGTGGGGTCACATCCCGGAATTATCAAACAAACTCCCGCAGTATCTTACTTGGGCATGGTACTGTGAATATAGGTCATCCTTCAGAGGAATGTAAAGTAGTCTGTCCAGTGTACAGGGAGAACTATACCCTGTGCAATATCTCTCTGAACTTCTATGTTAAGCAGTGATACAAAACCAGGGCCCTATATGAATTATATAGAGATTATTTAACTGCTGGGATCGATTATAGGGAAATCTTTCACAAGAGGTAGGCGTGTAGTTTTTTTCACGAACGGGCGCATGCGTGTGAGTAAAAAAAACAAAGCACGTCTACCATCAAGTAAAGGATTACCCATAGTCGATCCCAGCAGTTAAATAATCTATTTATTACATTTTAAATTACGTTTTTGCAAACAAATATTCGCTTTATTGAACGTTATTGGCGGATGATGTTGACGTCGGCAACACTTTATTGACGTCACGACTCAACGTCGCAACGTTAGTTATTATTGTGTTCTGAGTTAGTTATTAATATTTAGCGATAATGAATATTCTTGCACTGAGTTCAAACACCTGCGCCTCTTTTAGCCATGTTGACATACAGAGAAAGTTGAGTGCTTCGGTGATGCCGAATAATTAAAAATAGACTAGACTGAATACAACATTTTTGTTCCTGAAGGATTTACTTCCGAGTGAAAAAAATAAACTTGATAACCAGTCACATTTAGCCAATCTCAATCATGAATGGCTCGCTTAAAATGAACCCAATTCAGAAACAGCCGATTAAACACCGGTTCACACTTGCCATTGTTCCAGTTTACGCTACCATGTGTACAACTAATTAGTAGGCACTTAAAGGGACACATGGCAATCTTGCAGTACTTGAAATGGGTGTCACCATTTATATATCCAGTATCATTAGCTCTACTGATCAGAGATCAGCAGAGCTTATGCCGTGGTGCGGTGTCCGTTCTGTCATATATTCATTCTGTCTGTCCGTCCGTAAACTTTTTTTTGTAGCGACTACTCCTCTGAAACTATACTAAATGGATTTTCATGAAACTTTACAGAAATGTTGCCCATGAAGTCAAGTTGATCCTAGCAAAAATTCATGTTGATGTGAAATCAAAGATGGCCGCCAAATCTAAAAATAGGTTTATAAAAAAAAAATTGTAGCGACTACTTCTTGAAAACTATAAGTGATATTGATATGGGACTTTTTCTAAAATGATCAGCATGACATGATGTTGGTCCTTGTCAAAAATTGTTTTGATTCGATGTTAAACATGGCTGCCAGTGGCCATCTTTGTTTACATAGAGTTATATAGTAAAAACTTGTAGCGACTACTCCTCTGAAACTACTTGGCGGATTTTGATGAAACTTTACAGAAATGTTGCTCTTAATGTCTAATTGATCCTAGCAAAATTTCAGATCTGCCAGAAATTTAAGATGGCCTCACAGCTAAAAATAAATTTTTAAAAAATAAATTTGTAGCGACTACTTCTTGAAAACTTCAAGTGATATTGATATGGGACTTTTTCTAAAATGATCAGCATGACATGATGGTTATCCGAGTCGAACATTATTTTGATTCGACATTACACATGACTGCCAGTGGCCATCTTTGATTACATAGAGTTATATAATGAAAACTTGTAGCGACTACTCCTCTGAAACTACTTGACGGATTTTCATGAAACTTCACAGGAATGTTGCTCTTGATGTCTAATTGATCCTAGCAAGATTTAAGGTCGGCCGGAAATTCAAGATGGCCACCACGGCTAAAAATAATTTTTCAAAAAACAAGTTTGTAGCGACTACTTCCTGAAATCAAAATCAATCAGTAGAGCTTCAAGGTCATTGACCTCTTGTTTTACGTTTACCCTGGTTACATTTAAATAAATCAAATTTTAAGTATTCACTATTTCGTCTTATTATAGTGGAACTGCGCATATACATGAAGTCATGGGTTATGCGTTTGCAAGGGTATTAAAAACCTTCTGTGATAGTTATGGCTCCCCCACACAAAGTCTGGAGGGGAGCCATATTGATTTTGTGCTGTCAGTCTGTGTCACAAACGATGTCCGATCAATAACTAGAGAATGGTTGGACCTATGGTCCTCGAATTTAGTAGGATGGTTGATCATGACTATTGGATGACCCCTATTGATTTTGGGGTCACTAGGTCAAAGGTCAAGGTCGCGGTGACATTGACTATCAAAACGATTCCAACCAATAACTAGAGAATGCTTTGACCTAGGGTCTTCAAACTTGGAAGGATGGTTGGTCATGACCAGTAGATGACCAATATTGATTTTGGGGTCACTTGGTCAAAGGTCAAGGTCGCGGTGACATTGACTATCAAAACTATATCCAATCAATAACTACACAATGGTTGGACCTAGGGTCCTCAAACTTGGTAGGATGGTTGGTCATGACCAGTAGATGACCCCTATTGATTTTGGGGTCACTAGTTCAGAGGTCAAGGTCGCAGTGACATTGACTATCAAAACGATATCCGATCAATAACTACACAATGGTTAGACCTAGGGTCCTCACACTTGGAAGGATGGTTGGTCATGACCAGTAGATGACCGCTATTGATTTTGGGGTCACTAGGTAAAGGTCAAGATCGTTGTGACATTGACTATCAAATCGATGTTCACTAGGTCAAAGGTCAAGGTCGCGGTGACATGGACTATCAAAACGATGTCCGATCAATAACTAGAGAATGGTTTGACCTAGGGTGCTCAAACTTGGAAGGATGGTTGGTCATGACCTGCAGGGCCTTCCTCAGGAATTTGTTAAGGGATAGTGGCATTTAACGCGCGAGGGTGTGGGTGGGTGCGCCGCTCCTGCATGTCGATTTTGTTCATGTTTTGAAGTAAAATACCGGTTTTGGCATACACCGGACACATTTAAAACATGTTTCAAATACATACACCAGTCTGCCATAGATATGACCATTTGTTTACAATTGTTTGGTTGTTTGGTTGTTTTTTTTGGAAAAAGATGATACCTCAACTTTATACATTGTTTCTTTTGCTGTTCTAGATTTTTTTTTATATTGTAAACACTTCATTATATATGTGGTGAAGTTAAGCAGGAGTAATTATGTTATTTTTAAGTGAATAACATTTAAAAACAAACAAACTTGAAAACGCAGTGTTGTGTTTTTTAAACATCCGAAATAAGGACTATCCGGATTTACAACTGAACATGACCCCTATCAATATCAAAACGATCCCCGATCAATAACAAAACAATGTCCAATCAATAACTACAGAATGGTTGCACCTAGGGTCCTCAAACTTGGAAGGATGGTTGACCAATAAATATTACTGATACAGGTTGTAGATACAGTCACAGGGATATTGAATATCAAAGCGATCTCAGATCAATGAGAACGGTTGGACCTAGAGTCGTCAATTATGTCTGTTCGGGCGAGTGGGGGAGCCATACGTTTTTGTAAAGATGTCCAACTTAAAGGGATGCACAGCAATCTTCATTTCAGATTTTGTAGTGTCCCTTCACTTCTTCAGTTCCCTACCAATTATTCAGTCATGACTGTTATATCTTGGTAGTAATACTCATCCTTACAGCAGGTTGTCACACAGTTATTCTTCCGTAAATCACCCCAGCAACGACTACGCCAGTGCCCTTCAATTAATAAATTATTGCTCCCCACAACAAAGAGTGGTCGGGGCGCCATGTTCATTTTGACCCCTATTGATTTTGGTGTCACCAGGTCAAAGGTCACATCCGGGCTAACATTGACTATCCAAACGGTGTCCGATCAATAACTACAGAATGGTTGGCAGAAGGGTACCCAAACTTAGACGGATGGTTGCTCATGACCAGTCGATGGCCCCTATTGATTTTAGTGTCACTAGGTCAAAGGTCAAGGTCGTGTTGACATTAACTATCGAAACGATGTCCGATCAATAACTACAGAATGGTTGCACCTAGGGCACCCAAACTTGGAAGAACGCTTTTCCATTACAACTACATGACACCTATTCATTTTGGGGTCCATACATCAAAGTTCAAGGTCGCGGTCACATTCGCTATCTAAAGATGTCCGATCAATAACTACACAACGGTTGGTCCTACGGTCCTCAACCTTGAAAGGATGGTTGGTCATGACCAGTAGATAACCTGTTCTTAGCTCCACTGATCAGAGATCAGCAGAGCTTATGCCGTGGTGCGGCGTCCGTCTGTCTGTCTGTAAACTTTTCTTGTAGCGACTACTCCTCTGAAAGTACTGGATGGATATTCATGAAACTTTACAGAAATATTCCCAATAAAGTCTAGTTGATCCTAGCCAAAATTCATGTTGATGTGAAATCCAAGATGGCCGCCAAAGCAAAAATCATACTTTTAAAAAACAAGTTTGTAGCGACTACTTCTTGAGAACTAAAAGTGATATTGATATGGGACTTTTTCTAAAATGATCAGCTTGACATGATGTTGGTCCTTGTCAAAAACCGTTTTGATTCGACGTTAAACATGGCTGCCAGTGGCCATCTTTGTTTACATAGAGTTATATAGTAAAATCTTGTAGCGACTACCCCTCTATAACTACTTGGCGGATTTTTTGAAACTTTTCAGGAATGTTGCTCTTGATGTCTTATTGATCCTAGCAAAATCTCAGGTCGGCCGGAAATTCAAGATGGCCACCACGGCTAGAAATAGATTTTTAAAAAATAAGTTTGTAGCGACTACTTCTTGACAACTATAAGACATATTGCTTGATGTGGGACTTTTTCTAAAATGACCAGCATGACATGGTGTTGGTTCTTGTCGAAAATCGTTTTGATTTGACATTAAACATGGCTGCCAGCGGCCACCACGTCTAAAAATAGATTTTTAAAAAATAAGTTTGTAGCGGCTACTTCTTGAAAACTATAAGAGATATTGATATGGGACTTCTTTTAAAATTATAAGTATGACATGATGGTTATCCGAGTAGAACATTATTTTGATTCGACTTTAAACATGGCTGCCAGTGGCCATCTTTGTTTACATAGAGTTATATAATGAAAACTTGTAGCGACTACTCCCCTGAAACTACTTGACGGATTTTCATGAAACTTCACACGAATGTTGCTCTTGATCCTAGCAAAATTTCAAGGGGGCCGGAAATTCAAGATGGCCGCCATGGCTAAAAATAGATTTTCAAAATACAAGTTTACCAATGAATGTTGATAGTGAAGGTATGGATATGGGACTTTTTCTAAAAATGATACAGCATGACATGATGTTGGTCCTTGTCAAAAATCGTTCTAATTCGATGTTAAACATAGCTGTCAGTGGCCATCTTTGTTTACAGTTATATAATGAAAACTTGTAGCCACTACTCCTCTGAAACTACTGAACAGATTTTCATGAAACATCACAGGAATGTTGCTCTTCATGTCTTATTGATCCTAGCAAAATTTCAGATCGGCCAGAAATTCAAGATGGCCTCACAGTTAAAAATAGATTTAAAAAACATAAGTTTGTAGCGACTACTTCTTGAAAACTATAAGTGATATTGATATTGATATTTGACTTTTTCTAAAATGATCAGCATGGCATGATGGTTATCCGAGTCGAACATTATTTTGATACGTTAAACATGGCTGCCAGTGGCCTTTTTGTTTACATAGAGTTATATCATGAAAACTTGTAGCGACTACTCCTCTGAAACTACTTCATGGATTTTCATGAAACTTCACATGAATGTTGCTCTTCATGTCTAAATGATCTTAGCAAAATTTCAGGTCGGCCGGAAATTCAAGATGGCCGCCATGGCTAAAAATAGATTTTTAAAAAATAAGTTTGTAGCGACTACTTCTTGAAAACATAAAATCCTTATTCATTTAAAGGTCAAGGTGCAGGTGACCTTCACTATCAAAACGATCCCGGATCCAGAACATCTACATGCAGTCCGTACTTCCCATGGTATAATATATGTGTTATACCTTTTCTTGTTATGTATACATTTCACTGAATAAAAGTTAGACGGTTATTTGGTTATGCTCAATAAGTGCTTACTTAGGGACAGTGTCCTTTTAAGTGTTTGTCACACCTTAAATATGGGACTTTTTCTAAAATGATCAGCATGACATGATGGTTATAGGAGTCGAACTTCATTTTGATTCAATGTTAACCATGGCTGTCAGCGGCCATCTTTGTTTACATAGAGTTATATAATGAAAACTTGTAGCGACTACTCCTCTGAAACTACTTGACGGATTTTCATGAAACTTCACAGGAAAGCTGCTCTTGATGTCTAATTGATCCAAGCAAAATTTCAGGTCGGCCGGAACTTTAAGATGGCCGCTACGGCTAAAAATATATTTTCAAAAAGCAAGTTTGTATCGACTACTTCCTGAAATCAAAATCAATCAGTAGAGCTTCAAGGTCATTGACCTCTTGTTATTTTCCGGTCACTTGGTCGGAGGTCAAGGTTGCGGTGCCCTTCACTATCAATACGATGTCCTATCAACAACTACAAACTTGATGGATCTAGGTCCTCCAACTTGAAAGGATGAATGGTTGCTCATGACCAGTACATGACCCTTATCCTTATTCATTTAAAGGTCAAGGTGCAGGTGACCTTCACTATCAAAACGATCCCGGATCCAGAACATCTACATGCAGTCCGTACTTCCCATGGTATAATATATGTGTTATACCTTTTCTTGTTATGTATACATTTCACTGAATAAAAGTTAGACGGTTATTTGGTTATGCTCAATAAGTGCTTACTTAGGGACAGTGTCCTTTTAAGTGTTTGTCACACCTTTAAATCAAACCAATTTGAATTGTTACGTTATTTAGTGACAGTAATTTATTGGTCATGTTATTGACCCAATTTTGGATATTTATTTAATAATGTAGATTATATTACATCTTTATGTTTTTTATAACTGTTACACAAATGATGTACGCACGGATACTATTTATTATCCAATTACATAATATGTATATATTTCATGTTTGCATGCTAATTGTTTTAATATATGATATAAATAAATTAATACACATTATCGTTTGTCGTTACATACATACTTCATACACTGATAATATACCGATATTAGATTCGTTACTAAACTATTAATTGTTACTTTGGGTATTTTCCGTAATACGCATCTGCTGTTTTCGTTATATTTCGGAATGAATGGTATGGTACGGCTTTTACTCCACACCTCATGTTGACGCTTGTTTACGTTATAAGACATATGCGCAATAATTTGTACAGCATCAAAACCCTTCACAGTTTGCTACAGAATGCAGTCATTCTTACCTAATGGCGAAAAGTGTAAAAGTGTAAACACTGCACAGAGATTTATTTCCATATTCTTAGAATATATTTCATAGGAATTGCTACAGCCGCTACACTCCTCACCATTTTGATATTTAAATTTGACACTATCATGTTTCAAACTGACCGCAAAACTATTAAAACTTGCTAGCTACTGAGCAAATAGGTGTAATGTTTGTGAACATAATTAGTGTGTGTTTTGTATTAAAGCTAAATGTTAAGGACATTGTCCCTTTAGGTGTTGTTTATTTATATAAGTATATAAACCAAACTGTTCAGTATTTCAGTATTTTTCAGTTTAAGTTACCATGTCAGATATATATTAATAATAAATGAATCAATTTCAGCCAAAATACACCTGGAAACCCCGAGTCTGTAGCTGAGAATACACATAAGGTTCCTAGTCCTCTTGTTTCAAGAACATCTGTTTGCAGGCCTGTCAACCCAGCCCGACGTGTAAGGTTTTCACCGAAATTTCCATGTAAGACAAGAAGTGGTATGTCCTGTGCCGTCGACACAAGCGAGGCTTTGACAGTTTAACATGTAAGTAGGTTGCACTTTCTAAATCAAAGGTGCATTAAGGTTTTCAGGCTTTACATTTCAAAATGGAAAAAAAATCATAATATATAGAGATTATTTAACTGCTGGTTTCGATTATATGGAAATCCTTCACGAGTGGTAGACGTGTGGTTCTTTTCACAAATGAGCGCACGCGAGTGAGTGAAAAACAAAGCACGTCTACCAGCAAGTGAAGGATTACCCAATTATCGATCCCAGCAGTTAAATAATCTATTTATTACATTTTAAATTACGTTTTTTCAAACAAATATTCGCATTATTGAACGTTATCGGTGGATGACGTCGACGTCAGCAACACTTTATTGATGTCACGACTCGACGTCGCAACTTTTGTTATTATCGTTTTCTGAGTTAGCAACCTTAGTTATTATAGTGTTCTGAGTTAGTTATTAATATTAAGCGATTGTGAATATTCTTGCACTGAGAAATCTCGATCTTTCACGCATAGAAATGTAATAAAAAAAGTTAATCAAATGGAGCTTTAAGTCGACTCAATCTAACATAGTACGCATTTGTTATTATATAAATAATGTTGGTGAGAGTGACATGTTGACACTATCCCATGTCGCTGTGTCCGTCGGTCGGTCAGTATTTTTTTCTTATTATATTTTTTTTTATTTATCGATTCAGTTTTTATTTAATTTTTTTTTTTTTTTTTTTTTTGATTATATTTTGGAAAAAAAACATGTAAAATGCAATGATTGAAATACATCAACTATTATCTTAGACATGTAGTGAGCTGCACGAGTGTGTTTTGGATTTAACACTGTTTATCAGCTATGTACAGCGGTCAATTAACCTAACAATGTTTTCTTGGGTTGAATAAGTACAAATTATTCGCAAGTAAATGACACCTTACCCACATGTATCAGCACTAGGTGATGGACATAATGTCTTTGTTCCAATCGTCACAAAGAATTTGGCCGAGCTGAGGATCAAACTCACGAGCCCTGCATTCGGACGCTTTACCAATTGACTTACCTGGTTCGACAGATAATGAGCTGCAGTCTACATTAATATATCAATAACTGATGTTTATAACTATTTTCAGTTCGTGGTAGTCAGATGCCTCACATCACTCAGATATCAGCAACGGAACTAGATTCTGGTGTAACTTTCAACGAGTATGTGATTCCTAAGTGCCTATTACAACTAGTGCTCAGCAGGTTACATGAATAGCTATAAATGGTTCAGTATGACTGTTAATGACAATAATGTTGAACCAGTCTCCATCCAGAAAGCACTGGAGAAGTTGTGTGAATGGCTGGACAAGTACTCAAATGTATTCCTTGTTGCACGAGATTTGACTTTCCTGTGCTTATCTCTACATTGATAAGTGTCAACTTTATTTCGAGATTCTTAACATGTGTGACTGGACTTACTTGTATCGATTCATTAAACGTTTTCAAGAAGGTCTTTTCTGGCCGGGCCTCATATAAACAAGAAGATTTAGTTTCGGATTTACTTCAGACAACGTATGGGGCTCACAATGCAATTGAAGATGTTAGGGCTTTGGGAAAACTTATCTCATTTACTCATTTGTCAAGTAATCAACTTACTAAATGCAGTTGTACACCTAATGCTTTATATAACTCCCTCATATTTAATCGCGAGAAAGCAAACAATGTTAGAACTCTAGATATTTTAGTTGCTGAAGGTGTTTGTAAACGCGCAACTGCTGATAATATTGCAGGTTCAGGATTGAAACTTTGCTATCTGAGGACAATCGTTAACCGTGAAGTTGAAGATGGTTTACTGAATACATTTACGGTGAAGAATAGTGAAGGACAGCCAAGAGTAACAAATACCAAACGAGTCTTGGAGACAGTGATACCAAAATTAGTTGATTTTTTAAAAATACAAGAGAAATAATGTTTTAATGACACTGTGACACTGGTATGGACATGGGTCTGCGATTCAGGCGCTTCTAGCATATTTAACCCTTAGCCCGCTATGAATGAATAATGGACTGTCCTTTCTTTAAATTAAGACCATTCCTTTTATGTTACAATGGTTTGTTTTGGTTAAATGACTGATGAGCAGCCAGACAGTGTAAACCCTGAATAGCCTTACTCGCAGGCTGATCTGGGCTTACACTGGCTGCAAAGACTGTTGAAGTTGCCCTTAGCAGTCTTAGAGTTAAAGAGAAATTTCTCAGTCCTCTATATGCTTTATTGTTTCAATATATTTATGCTTTTATTGTTTAATTGTATCTTAAATATATTCCTTTAAATGTGTAAAATTAACAATTGAAAGTGTTTTGTGTTTTTATATGCACTTGAAAAATCTCAGACTCTGGGCAAAATCATTTCACAGATCTTGTGCAATCTTGTACCAGACTTATTTGAAGCAGATATTATTTTAAGCAGATAGTAATAAAGAAAGCAGTATAAAAATAAAATTATAACTGGTATTAATATATTAAACACTAAAATGAAAGCATGTGTCAAATTGTGTCACTGTAATCTAGGTAATTGCTGTTAGCGATCAGTACTACTTTCACTGGACAAGCCTTCATCTGGATATGTTATAACCATTAAATACTAATAATTTTTAAACCATTTAAATGTTAACTATCTGGTTATAACATTCATTTTAAATTCATGTAGTTTCAAAATATATTTTGTTCAAAAAAGAACAATATATAGCAAAATATTATCAATTTGGCCATTTTTGTGTGGATTTTTTACTTCTTTTTAATTTTGCCGCGTCAAGACAAAATGTGATATTATACAAGATCTAGACGGTAAAAGTTTTTGTTTTTTTGATATGTTGTCCAGTTGAAGGTATAGATAAAATATATGTAGTGATTATAAACTGCCCCAGTATTATATAAGGTGAAAAATCACATTTACTTTCCTCGGTCGGTGAGCTCAACTTTTAAAATGCGGAATGTTTCAGAGAAAATTAGGAAGCTTTCTTGTCATATCTAAGTTATCTTTATGTTATTTAGAATTTTAATCATATATTATTGTTCTCTATTGTCTACAGTACTTCCTGAATGCTTAAATTTAAATAAACTATTAAAAATGATTGAGAAATTGTCATTAATCCTTCGTCGGTGTTCGTCATATTTTAGCTATTTAGCAGAACTAGGGGTATACCAATATAAATGCCAATATTTTTTTTAATACACGGTAAAATTTAATAAAATTCTGCCTAAACATCCACCAAAGGATATAGATTAAAAGAATAACAAGATTTAACATTTTCAAAATATTGACCATTAGGGGTTGTCTACCTTAAGTTAAAATCACTCAATGTTTACCAACGCTTATATATTTGTCAATTTGTTGTCAATATACGGATCTTTTGCCCATTTACAGTCTTGCAAATGATACTAAATTTATCGCACTGTAATCTGGTGCTCTTTGGTTTCTAATAGAATCGATTTTGGTACAGGAAATTTACATATTAATAAAACATAATAGTAACGATTGACAGAATTGAAACCTAATTGACATTTAAATATTTTAAATGTTTTTCAAACGAAAATAGAATTTCAACAAAAGCTAAAACCTATACAATTAATATTGCTTAATATACGAAGTTTGGAAATGTTAGAAACGTTGAACGCTACGATTCGTTTCGCTGTTTAATGGAATATTTATGAGTAAAACAATGGGCACGTATTAGTTCCCAGACAGTTTCGGAAAGTTCACAGTTATACCTATAACATACTACTTTGATGATGATGGTTCTGGAGTTACGTCTTGTTGACTACGTCTGTACCGTTCGACTTTATCAGTTCGCAATGAAGAGTGTATGAATGTATAAACAGTTTAAAAACAGCTTTACGTTTTTTCACGTGCTTCACGTGCTATTGTTCTGCGTTCTGTGAATGCTACATTTCAAGTGTGACCTTTGTGACGAATTTTACAATTCTAACACCTTTCCAGGCGCAAAATTCCATCGACAGTTAAAGCATGGCGCCATTTGTTAAGCGAATGCATGATATGCTATAACAGACACCAGGTTATAGGATTTAAGTTATGTTAATTGGATTGTTTACTGCCAAATCTCGAACAATGCCTTCGTTTTAAATTTGTATGGGTTAGACAGAAGCTTCTTAAAACCAAATTGAATCCGTATAATTTGCAACCAGCTAATCCGAAAGCGAATAATGAGAAACCGTTAAAATACGATAATCAATAGTATGATTACTGGGTAAGAAAAATAAATATTCAAACGAAGCTTTAACGTATGGAAACAACGTCTTGTATTTGCGACAGCCGAGGAAACAATTCAAAATATATACTAACGAGGTTGAAAATAGTACTCAGATAGCACATCAGATAATAATGGCAAAACAAAAGCATTAGACTAGTATACCTCATGTCAATGTTAAATTCCCATAGACTGCTATTTAACATTTCGCGCTGTCGTACGCTGTGGTAATGTCACACCCTGGAGTGACGTCACTGGAGGGCAGCATTTGTTTTAATGTTATATACAATTATTATTTATTTATTGTAAATTCTAAATGGGCCTCTTTTTCGGGCATTCTCTTCCAATATCAGAACATTTTAATACTATCTTTATGATCATTTGTACATTTTATTCTAGATTTGTTTTCATTTCAACCGTTGTTTAGGTGATTTTCTTGTAAATGTTACATGTCTTTGTATTCCTGAAGAAGGCGTAAAGCCGAAAGCGCTCGAGTATATATTTTAGCTAGTATACCGGCTAGCTATGAGATTTTATTTTATTTTGTTGCTGCACTGTAAATGATAATTTTCAACATTGTATTTTAACAAGTTACTCTATCATTTAGTATCCTTTCTGGATCCAGTGTTTGTGAAAGGTGCTCTGTTCAAAGTATGATTTCCTGTACTATATATATATATATATATATATATATATATATATGTATATATATGTTGAATTATGATACATAGATATTAATTTCAAAATATAACTGCTGTTGGTATGATATATGCATTGGTGTACTGTATACTCACGGACCTAAAGGTATTTTGCATTAAATAAAACAAAAATATATATGTTGAATATTTTGACAAGTGATGTCCAATAATACGAGAAGACATGTTCAATAATCGTGTACGTTTGTCATCGATACCTGTGGCCTTACTATAATTCAATGCTTTGATCATATTTATTAGGTCATTTGTTTGCATACATAAGCATTAAAATTTATATAATAAGGTTGATATAATGTATTCATCGTATTCCAAGATATATGATTGTAAAATTGTTCCAATTATGGATTATGCCTCAAGCGTTTGGGAGTATAAATGTTACTCTAAGCCAGACACATTACACAATAGAGTTATACGATTTTTCCTAGGTGTACATAAATGTACTTCTAATCCCGCTATTCATGGTGATATGGGCTGGATACCGCCTAAAATTAGAAGACAATTAAACAGCTTACGTTTATGGAAACGACTGATACCTATGAATAATAATAGACTTACAAAAATGATTTTTCTTTGGAATTATTCAAAATGTAAAACAACTGGTCGCATGATATTAAAACAATTTTCAAAGAAATTAACTGTGTTTCGGCCCTTGATAATTTGTCACTACAAGATTTTAACAATACCACTTTTATATACGAAGTTAAAGCAAAACTGATGACAATATATAAGGAAAAATGGCTCAATGATGTTAATTCTCAAACCAAATTGAGCAATTATAAACTTTTTAAAGATACATATGAACGCGAAAATTATGTTCAGTTAAATTTAAGGAAACACATACGCTCTGTGATTGCTCAATTTAGAGCAGGTTCATTGCCAATAGAAATTGAATTAGGCCGATACCACAGAATTCCAAGACAAGATAGAATATGTAAACAATGTCAGGCTCAGTGTGTAGAAACAGAAAATCACTTTCTATTGTACTGCGAGAGGCACAGTGCCTCTCGAATTGAACTATTGCATACATTAAATGAACTGTGTCCAGACACAGCTACCGAGGCAGACAAAATTAAAGTGCTTTTAACAAATGAAAGGATTCTATTAAAAACGGGGCAGTTTATTATAAATGCCTTAAAAAATCGTACAAATTAATGTGTACTATATTTTTCATGTTTACTTTTGTTATACCTATTAAATGAGTTGTAAAATCAATAATGCAATTGATATTTCTATAGTGACTAATAAGTCTCATTAGGCTGGGTATTCATTTGTTTACTTAATATTGCCTATATTATACTGTATTGTTTTGTATATGTAATATTTTGTAACGATGTTATTTGTCACTTTAATAAAATAATAAAATAAAATATATGTTCAATTTAATGTCATCTGGTACTTTTGAGCTAGAATATTGCACGAGTTTATAAAGTTATTTCGGGTCTGTCGAGTTTTCTGTTCTGTTAAACTTGTGTTTCAGCATATCACTTATCCTGATAAAGAATGTATTAAGATAATGTAATATTTCTTTTTTACTATCTACTGCTTTTATATGTATTTTTGAAGGTAGTGTTATTAATTTCGAGAAATATTTATATTACAATTATAACACACAATAACGAAATTGCCCTTATTTTGTCTCGTCTTATAGATAAAAAAAGAGACATAGGTGTTGCTTCTCCGGCGGCGGAGGCGGCGGCGGCGAAGGCGTCAACATTCAAGTTTTGCGTTTAGGTATTTTTTTTCAAAAACTGTATGCACTAGACCTTTCAAACGATGCTTATAGTTGTATCTTGGGGGGTACATCACAACTGAGGAAGTGACCTTGACCCTCCAATCAAAGGGCAGATAACTTAATAATGTGTACGTTTAATTCTTGCGTTTAGGTCACTCTTTCACAAACTGTATGCACTAGACCTTTCACTTTTGCTTATAGATGTATCTTGGGTGATATATTGCAACGTGACAAAGCAAATGAGGAAGTGACCTTGACCCTCCAAGCAAAGGGCAGATAACCTATTACTTTTTACGTTCAACGTTTGTGTTGAGGTAAATTTTTCACAAACTGTATGCACTATACCTTTCAAACTTTGCTTATAGTTGTATCTTGGGTGCTACATTGCAACGTGACAAAGCATATATGAATGTGACCTTGACACTCCAGGCAAAGTGCAGATAACCTGATATGTTTTACCTTTAACTTTAATGTTTAGGTCACTTTTTCAAATATATTATGCACTGATACCTTTCAAACTTTGCTTATAGTTGTATCTTGAGTAATACATTGTAACCTGACAAAGCAAATGTGGATTTGACCTTGAATCTCCAAGCAAGGGGCAGATAACTTAATTAATATTTACCTTCAACATTTCGTTAAGGGTGCCCTCTGGTGAATATCAGAACAGTAAGAATTTTTAATTTCCCTGTTTTTTATGAAGACTAACATATTACTAGTTAGTTTCTGGAAAAATAATGATGGGTCGGTGATATAACTTTTTCGCAAAATTAATCTTTAGTAATACACTCTCACAGTGTGGTTTTAAATTCTGAATCAGCTGAAAATTGTGTATGGCAACTTATATGTGTGTAGTGTGGTTTACAGAACAGGTATCGATTTTCCGTCTTTTTTAATGTAATAGTTCATACTTTAGGACGAAAAATTAAGAGTTGTGGTATTTTTATCACCATCTGAACAATTATTACATCCCTTGTCATTACCCCACCCAGTTTACTATAAATTGCATTTTTAAATTTGTGATAAATCAATTTTTCATGATAAAGGAACAGTTAACTTTTTGAGATATTTTGTCAACAATATATATAAGACCTGAGTTTTAGAATGAAAAAATAAAAATTGGGGGTTGGTGTGTATATAAGAAAGATATTCAATAAAAACTGAGAAAAAAATATGCTTTTTTAGATTTCGACGAGCTCTGACATATAACGGCATAGGTCTGTAACAAATAATAGGAACAATACTTTGTATTGCTGTCTCTGTATATCACATGTCTTTGTAATAAAGTTTAAATTAAGTGAATATCTTAAACGGTTTTTGAGAAATACCGTCTTTTGTACCCCTACCCCCCATTTTGGCTTATGTTAAAAATTGTCAATTTTGGGCACAAAATGTGAGGTAAAAAAAAAAATCTAAAAAATGTTCATTTTTTTGGCACTAAAATATCCCTATTGGGCATGAGTTTGTTACTGTATAATTATTTTTTCCAGTTTTATTATAATTTTTGAAATATAACAAATGTAAATTTCCGGAAGTGCAAAAATCCAAAACCTCAGCAGTGGTCACCCTTAAGGTCACTTTCTCGCAAATTGCATGAACTACATCTTTCAAACTTTGTTTATATTGTATCATGGGTGGTACATCGCAACGTGACAAAGCAAATGTGTTTGTGACCTTGACCCTCCAAGCAAAGGGCAGATATTCTTATAATTGTTACCTTCAACTATTATGTTTAAATCACTTTTTCACAAATTTTATACACCAAGACCTTTCAAACTTTGCTTATAGTTGTATCTTGAGTGTTACATTGCAAAGTGACAAAACAAATGTGAAATGTGACCTTGACCCTCCAAGCAAGGGGCAGGTAACTTAATATTTTTTACCTTCAACATTTGCGTTGAGGTCACTTTCTCACAAACTTTCTCACAAACTTTATGCATTAGACCTTTCAAACTTCGCTTATAGTTGTTTCTTGCGTATTGTGTCAAAAAGCAAATGTGGATGTGACTTTTACCATCCAAGCAAAGGGCAGATAACTTTATTTGTTACATTTACATCCCTTTCTTCTGAACTATAATTATTCACTGGAACCTAGTTTATAGTTTAATCTTTGGAAAACACAAAACATTATATTTTGTTTTGACATAGTTGTGTCTTGATCTTGACCTACTTTTGTGGAATTGATGTCTTTTTGGTTTTCTTTATAGAATGGCATTTTGTTTTTAAACAAATGCACTTAAATGTCATCTCAGCAAACTTAAACTCCATTGTTTTAGTTATTACAATATTTACAAGCTTTCATTTAAACATCATTTATCTTTTGTTTTTAAGTCCCTCCCCCACTAGGCGAGACATATGAATACTCTGATGTCTTATATTTTTCCAAAGGTTCTCGAAGATCGAATAATTATTTCTATTTTAAAGGGTGCACGCCTGTTTAGAATTTGCATTATTTATTTTTATAATATCGATATGGAATTAAAAACTGTTCAATTCCCGTTATAACCTAACACCTGTTATTTAACCTGATCAATTTACGTTTTATAACTTATTTTACTTGATTTAAAATAACATCCATCCTTCCTTTAACTGCAACAAAACCTTTCCATGTCATTTAAGGCCAAACCTCTTGTGCATCATGGATCTTTTTTCTGCTCCAGAAATCGCGGAATTTGCATCACACATGGCGCTCCATCGACCCCATGTACCACAGTGTCCACTGCCAGGACTTCGGACAAGCTCATACGCTTGGCCAGTGGCATAACATCACGACAGTTAATCTTGACGTAGTTTGCCTCAGTTTTATCTCACTCACCATCCTGTGGATAA
Source organism: Cyrtodaria siliqua (assembly GCA_037043455.1). Taxonomy (NCBI): domain Eukaryota; kingdom Metazoa; phylum Mollusca; class Bivalvia; order Adapedonta; family Hiatellidae; genus Cyrtodaria; species Cyrtodaria siliqua. The sequence goes on from JAWPHD010001892.1 coordinate 63,863, forward strand.
AATAGATGTAGCATGATGAATTCAGGAACATGTCTAAGAATAAGATTCCACCCGTGTATATGATTTATAAGTAAGCATCATTTAAAATAAATAAGTGGAGAAATGCATTTTAAACAGTCAGCCATCAATAAGGGTTTTCTTTACTGAACAAAAAAAACAACTTCCGACTATTTTGCTTTTATTTCTATAGGCCCGTTTTTGAGGCGTATACAAGCTTAAACAGCGTTTTATTAAATAATATTTGATGTTTGGAAGCACAAGTAAATGAGTACCATTAAAACAATTTTGAATTTGCCAAGCAATAATATTTTACGAATGATATGGAATATTTAAAGGGAGGTAATTTGATGATTGTTGATAATCAAACCTGCCATCTCCACAATATTTGTTATGTTTTTATGTGATTTGTTTGGTATGGAACATATAGAGAATATTGTCTCGGACAAATTTTAATAATTTTCTTAGATTTAATTTTCTTTTGTGGCCAAAATGAATGTTTTATCATAAAGGGGGCTAACTCCCTTGTGTACTGAAATTTTTAAAAACATCTTTGTTTGGACTATTGTAGGAGGTCTATCTAATTAGGGTTCTACATATCTCTATCTACATATTTGAGGAAAAGTAACTTTTGTCAAATTGTAAATGTCACATGGACAATATTTAAACAGATCCTCGTCTCTGAAACCACAACAACGTATGAGATCCTGTGGTCCAATTAAGTCCCCCACTCCATAGTCACAGTTTTACATCAAGTTATATCAGAAGAGCTTTAAAGCATATTCTGCTCTTAAACTTCGAAGGTCGAAGTTAGCATAATTTTCATTAGCATATAGTCCTTTACTAAATTTACTCAAATGGTGAACACGAGGACAACTTTGACCCCACACCAGCGGTCAAATACGCTGATATATGGAAACACTTGAAACATCTCTTTCTTTCAAACGACAAGAGCTAGAGGCCCCATATAATGCATGTAGCATAAGATTGTCGGCCTCCAATATGTACAAATGGTGACACTCTGGGTTAAATTAGACTCTGATTCAGAGTAAAAAAAATTACATATACTGGGGAACATTTGAAAAAATATTCTAATTTTAAATAGATGCTTCTGTAATGAAGAATACCTTACAGAAGGAAACAGTTAGTCCATCGAATATTCCAAAATGGCTTCTGTTAAATAAAAGTACGAGCCTTCGTGGTATGAAATTGAAATGTTTAATTTTGTTTGTAAGGTAATATTGTATTCTTTAGAGTGGGTTACGTAATTACCTAAGTCACACTAATCCCAAAAGGTTGATGTTTAGGTTTACGCTGTAAAGCTTTAATGATGCATACTAAATTACATACATAAGACGAGTTTCTCAATGGGAACAGTACCCTACTGTATTTTAAACTTTGGTGAGCAAAAAGGATAAAAAGCATTTTGTTTTCTGCAAGAACATAATTCCACGACATCATCGGTAGAGTTTCGTGAAACTCCATTTAAAAGGTTTCCTAAAACATGTATTCTTTGTGAAAAGTATTGGTTTTCATAACTGAATTCCAACATCAGAAGGAGTCAAATACTGCATTGTGTGTAGTTTCTGATCACAAGCGTTATATTATATTAACTGAACAAATTAAGGACGTTATTCTAAAATTAATTACATTCGTTATCCGTGGCCTAATAATGGTTAACGACGTTGCTTTGTAAAGCTTAGCCTCTCACCGCTGCGGGTTCGAATCCCAATGGGAGCGCAACTTGGATGTGAGGAAGTTTCGATTCTTACGGATGACGGGAGGAGTACAGTACTAGTTCTACCCAAAACAAGTGGGTCTTCTGCCTCCACCACAAAAAACAACCGTCATATATAACCTTACATGTATTGAAAATGACGTAAAACACCATACAAACAAAGTGTTGATATAAATATCTGTTTAATTTTAAATAAACTTCATGCTTATCATTTATAATTCATTTCAAAACATGCTATTGTTGCTATTATAACAAAGGAAATATTGTCAATGCAAGAGTTGATTTGCATTTTTTCGTCGGTTCCATGCTGTTAAGTAAATGGCAAATTTACCATAGAGTGCATTAGAACGCTTCCATGAATTAGCTATTTGCTACCTAACAAATGTAAATCAATTCTTAAATACTGAAAATAGGAAGTCTGTGTATGATTCTGCAATGTATACACTCAAATACACATGATAAACAACAGAATTCATATATTTAGTTCTTAAACAAAATGTGCTCATAACGAATTTATTTGTCCAAATGTTCAGATTCTCTCTGCTGTCATTGTATCGCAGCGCCGTACACTATCTGAGGTGTGGTAATTGTTTATAAAGTTTATCAAAGTATGAACAAAGATCATGTGATGCTAATTATCACTCTGCATGAAATAACCATATCATACAATAGATAAGTATAGTTCATGTTTGGTGTCATGGTCTAGTGCATGAAGTTACTGATAACAGAGCTAAACGCAATACTTCACATTATGCAATTCCTCGACAAATGAGTAACACATATATTATTAATGTACTCCTTATTTCCTCGAAAAGCGTAACAAAAACTATGTTTTGACAATGAATTAACGATACTGAAAATGTCGATGCGACTAATTACCATGTGTCGATTCTTACGGATGACGGGAGGCGTACGGTACTGGTTCTACCCAGGAAAACCGAGCTGGTATGCCCCTACCACAAAAGATCGACCGTCATATATTGTCTAACATGTGTTCAGAATGACGTAAACTACCATTCAAACAAACAAACAAACTTCTGTAATGCAGATTATTCAAAGATAACCAAACTATACTTCATATATCATGTCCAACATATAGTGAAGTGTTTACAAACAGCTCATGTTTACAGCTGCTCCGAGAGAGAAAGAAAGGATACAGATGAATCTGGGATCATCATACTCTTACTATTAAATTGAATCATCTTTTTCATTTAAAATATTTGAGAACAGGCTGCCTGTTTAATTTACATAATATGTCAATTCAAATATCATTTCTACTGACAAAGCAGTGTGCTTAAGTGGCGACATGGGAAAGGTCATAATGTACACGTTCCGCAGTGACACATCAAACCCATAACCAGAGCCAAAAACATAATCGCTAAGCCAAAACGTGTTCTGAAATACCGGCAAAGGCGTTGATATCAAAGAAGCTTTAGAAGATTGATCTTTTTTCATTAAACTTATATCATTAAATATTATTTCGTGCACCAAAAGTTCACAAAATCCTAGAACAAATTTGTTTTTATTTCCCCGCCAACAGTTGTCAGCCTGTAAGTACAACACCGGTGGGAGTTTCTCATTCTGGGAAAAGAGATAACTAACATTTATTACAAAATGTAACAAATATAAAATTGAATGCCTTTAATGATTTGACACAGGCTAAAAGATAAATCTAAATTATTCGTCACAGAAAGCTTTCTTTGCTCAACCAACAGTATTAATACCAAAACCATTTCACCAAGGAAACAAGTTATTGGGTATTGAAAATAGAGGTACATGGTAGCACATCATTGAATAAAGGTTGATATACATACATGTTATTATATGATAACTATAATGATCTTGAAGAAAATGGAGAGACCATAGTTTGAAAAAAGCAGCTATGACAAAGGTCCAAAAGATGGTAAATAATTAGTCAGATATAAAGCACATTTGTTGCTAATAACCTAGAACTGTGTCAAACCGTTTTGATCACAGAGGAGTTTTTATTCATGTTTAGGAATGCACTGCAATACAAATCACTTGGTTATCATTGATCTCTAGGTGCATTGAAAAATCACTCTTTCATAAGTGGGATAAATTATTCAACAGTAGAAATATACTTACTTGGATATTTTCTGGAACGTTTTAAGTAAGAGATTGATGGTTAAGTTAGGATGATGCGGATTCTGGCCAAAATTCAAATACGTCAAGAACGCATTGCTGCCATGATTGATAACGCAAGAGATGTGTGTTTTAAGAAGATCAGCTGGATTAATAGCCTGAAAATAAATATTAAGGCTCTGTCTTATTGAATGTAACATGCAATTTGCATGCATGCAGTTACATCCATCAAGAGGTTATAGCATGTATAGCCTAATTAAGTGGTCCATCAGCCTTCGAGGAGTTTCTCCGACTTTTCTCATAGAAATTAAATGACGGAGACATAATTTATGTATTATGTACACTCAAGTGATATGAAAACGCAACACGGGAATTTCCGCTATATATTGTATATACTGCACACCTAATTGCACATAATATTCCAAAGAAATCCCAAGATGTTTTTTAAAAAGAAAGAAAGTTGCAGTTAACTAGAGAAAGGACACAACTGTGATGTTGAAGACGTTTTAATCACACTACACTTTGTAACAAGAATTCATAAATGTTGAAGTAGCTCTTTGAAAAATTGAGCTAGTTCAGAACTGTATTTAACGTAAATAGTTTGCAAAATGTTGCATCCTAAGCTTGCTCACATGATTGAGCCAAACGCGTACTCTGTGAATAATGAAACATTGAAGGAATACTATTTGCTGTATTATTTGTTGTTTTAGTATTTTTTCCAAAAGGAAAGGTCTTACGTAGGGCCCATGTACCATTCGATTAAAAGCAGCATATTGTACATACAATATATAGCGGAAATTTCCGTGTTGCGTTTTCATATCACTTGAGTGTATATAATATAATTTTAATTTCTATTAGAAAAGAGGCTCGCTGCCCAAGATAATCCCAGTATCCACATCTTCAGTCGGTGGAGAAGGCATGTTTAAAGATACATATAATAATGATCTTGCAGCAGCTAAAGACCTAATACTAATTAGTATTGAAATTCTCTGTTCAAAGTCTGTTAAGGACATACTTTCTGTGAAATATGGTTGCATCCCATTGTCATTGGGTATATAGGCAGATATGAGCAATACTGTTATTCTGTGACTAAGATGTTGGTCATAAAAGACTGTTATTACATACGTTACTATAAATAGTAACAGATTTTAATAGAAAAACAATCATTATCAATCCTTTTTCAAAATCCATAATGGCACACTGTGCCATTATGGATTATGGAAAATTGGCACAGTAGTAACAGAGTCTCCGCACGCGAAGACGTTAACGTCATATCGCGAAGACGTTGACGTCATCAAAAAACACAAAGACTCGAGTGGAGCGTTAAAATGGCTGCGGAGCGGACATTAAAAATGCTTGCAGATAGTTTACTTCATATAGACGGAATGATAAGTAAACAAAGGCAAGAAGAGGACACATACGACTTCGTAAACAGAATGAAAAATACAAATACAAAATCAAAAACTAAATCAGATTTGAAAAGGGCGAGAGAATGGCTGCAAAGTGTCGGAGAAGAACGTGACATAATTGAAATCCCTCCCAAGGAATTGAACGTTTTGTTGGCGAGAATGTTTATTAACATACGAAAAATAGACAACGGTGAATACGAGCCAGACACTGTCAAGGGGATTCAAAGCAGCATCCACAGATACCTGATAGACAACAACTACGGTAGTAACATTCTGACAGATCTAGACTTCAAGCACTCCAGAGATGTGATGGATAGCAAGAGAAAACTACTGAAAGGAGAAGGCATTTATTTTCCACGTCACGTGTTTGCATCTTACTTATATGTTTAAATTTTACCGTACTGTTAAAATATTGATGTATATTCATGATTTTCCATTGCCAAAATGTTGAGATTTGACCTTATTTTCATCTTAGGTGATAAAATGTGTGTTACTCGATTTTATCCTTAGCCTAATTATATAGTAAATTAAAAGTCTTTGATAGATTCGATTTAGAAAGATACATACATTGGATCAATTTGCATAACTGTACATGACATGAGCAGGGTTTTAAAATAATCAAACTTTTAAATTCCTTAATTATAACAGTAAACTTGGTTGAACAATGCTCCTGTTGTTCTTTTTCATTTTTTCCATTTATAATAAGGTATGTAATCAAAAGGTAAATATACGGCCGTGGTAAAAAGGTAAAAATCGGTACTCTTCACGCGATAACGTCAACGTCATATCGCGAAGACGTTGACGTCATCAAGAAACACAAAGACGTCATCAAATGATCCTGTTCTTTTTCTTTCTTTTTTCTTTTTCTCCATTTTATAGTAACGTATGTAATAAAAAGGTCAATATACGGGCGTGGTGTGCCTTTTGTCGATAATGGCACACCTAGTGCCGCAATGGCCCTCGGGCTAAAGCCCTCGCGCCATTACGGCACTAGGTGTGCCATTATCGACAAAAGGCACACCACGCCCGTATATTAACCTCTAAATAATTTAATATTTTGAGTATTCTCCAACCAAAAATAATTTACCCGAAGAAAGGAAAATAGAAAGAAAACTCAGGACACATACCTTAGACCGTCTGCCAACAAAATGCGGCAAATTTGATTTGTCTAAATTAAATGCCAGTTTACTACTACTATACATGTGTACATTGGCCTCACTGGGATCCACAGAAATCTTGATTCTTTATAACGCCTTAGATTCATTGATATGACTGATTCAGTTTACTTTAAAATATTGTCTTACCTAAATAAAATATACTTGTTCTACTTGCACAATATTATACTAAAGAAACATAATATGCCAAAGTCATGTATGTTTTAAACTATTCTGGAAACCATCATAATAGCTATCTGTGTCTTTAATTAGTGTCTGTTCATCTTTACACTTGACAAATCTAAGTCTTGGTTATTCAAATGTGAAAAAGTCACAGCTAGCTACTTACATTGGTCCATGTCATCAATTATAAGAGATATCAAAGATGACGGGTTCTGTCAACTGGCATCTCTTTTTGTGTAATAATACTTTTTTTCCATCCTGAAATTCGGAAAACATATCCTAGATTAAACTAGAGCTGTCGCATTTTAAAGGCTAAAATATACCCCCGCTACCATTCCCCTCAATTTCTCACCCTACCGTCTGAGTAAAGATTGAGTGGAATGGGATTTCCATGGTCAGGTAATGGTGCCTTGACATTTGACCTACTGACCTCAAAACCAATAGGGATTAGCTTTTCATCAAAGATAGTCCACCTATGAATTTCCATGAGATTTGCTTCAGGGGTAGAGGAGTAAAGGAGAGGAAACGTTTTTCATTATCGGGTCCCGGTGAACTTGACCTTTGACCTAATGACCTCAAAATTAACAGAGGTCGTCCTCTCAACACAGGCAGTTTACCTATGAAGTTTCGTGAGATTTGCTTCAGGGGAAGAGGAGTCAATAAGAGGACACGTTTTATATGATCAGGTGCCGATGACTTTGACCTTTGACCTACTGACTTAAAAATCAACAGTGGTCGTCCTCTCGCCATAGGCAGTTCACATATGAAGTTTCGTGATATTTGCTTCTGGAGGAGAGGAGTTGTGGAGAGGACAATGTTTTTCATTATCTGGTCCCGGTGACATTGACCTTTGACCTACTGACTTCAACATCAACAGTTCACCTGTGAAGGTTCATGTTTGCTTTAGAGGAAAGGAACTTTCGTGCGAATTATTTTAGCGGGAGAGGAGTAATTGTACAGCTAAGGTTTTTAATTATCGGGTCCCGGTGATAGTGACCTTTGACCTACTGACCTAAAAAAAACATGCTTCATTCACTTACCACAGGCAGTTCACCTATGAGTCATGAGATTTTCTTCAGGGAGAGAGGAGTTATGGAACGGACAACGTTTTCCATTATCGTGTCACGGTGACCTTGACCTATGACCTACTGACCTCAAATCAATAGGAATCATCTTCTCACCACAGGCAGTTCGCATATGAAGGTTCATGATATGCTTTAGTGGGTGAGGAGTTATGGAGCGAACAATGTTGCGTCTACAGACAGACAGACTGAGAAACTGACGGGGTGAAACCAGTATACCCAACTAAACTTTGTTTAGTGGGGGTATAACAACTATGATACATGTATATGTTTTGCACCCCCCGAAGGGCAATACATTTGCCCATGCATGTAAATGTGTATTGACTTGTCATATTAAATATATTTATCTTAATTTATTTTCACAGAAAGTTAAAGTAAAGGAGGAAATATCTAAAAAATAAGGTGCTGTTTAAGTTCTGTATAGTAGGCTTGTTTGAAAAAAAGGTTTCCTATACGATCTCTACTTCTTTGAAGCACTGAACATGGGAACATATAGTTCTTAAAAAAGTTGTTCTCTCTGTATAACAAAGTCTATCTGACCCTGTGGCATGGCACTATCTGACCCCAGGGTCACAATGTAAAATAACTTGGTAGAGGATCATAACCTCACAAGCAAAACATTAAATTTCTAGGTTTTGAAGTTTTTTCCTATTTAACCCTATGTAAGACGTGTAATTCTGGGCTGACACCATTTTGAACCCTGGGTTACCATTTGAATAACCTTGGTAGAGGACGATCCACTATGCTTCATGCACAATTTCAAAGCTCTAGTTCTATTACTTTTTCTTTATAACATGCATAAGATCCTGGATCATCATTTGAACAAACTTGGTAGAGGACCAACATATTAGAACCCTTACGCTCATAGATGAAGTTGTTATTGAAGAATTTTCAAGGGTCATAATTTAAACAAACACGGATGGTGACCATAAGCTTGTAAAATGTATGAATTTTAGTTCCTGTTGTTTCATTTCTTTTTTTTCTTTTTTTTAAAGAGTTTGCTATATACCAGGTAACTTTCACCTAGGGGCTGAGACAATTTTTTATATATGACCTTTGTTGTTTTTGTGGTGAACGCAGACCACCCACTTTTCCTGGGTAGAACCAGTACTGTACACCTCCCTCCGTCCGTAAGAATCGAAACTTCCTGACTTACAAGTCAGGCTCCCAGTGGGATTCGAACCCGAAGGGGTGAGAGGCGAGAATGTTTGCAATGCAACGTTGTTAATCCCTCTGCCACGGAGACCTTGCAGTAAGTTACGTCTAGGGTTAGATATACAGTGTACATAACCGTAAGTGAAATGTTTTGCTACCAGGTATTTTGATTACAATTACCGAACTATGTGTATTCTATCACATATTACATTGTTTAAATGTTCTATGTAGTATGTGTTTTAGACAATTGTTGGCACCTGCGGCAAGAAGCCGTGCATGATGCATCACTTTTTTATACCGACGAATGATAAAAACACATGTGGTAACGTAGGTTAGCCATATTAGTAAGCCATGTTAATACCTATTTGCCATGTAGGTAAGCCATGTCAATGACAGTGGACCTTTCAAAACGGCCGAACACGATAAATACGAAATATTGCAGTCTCGGTTTGATTGAGATTGATTGTAAATTATGCTTGCTAATCAGTCGGTTTATTTACTACATGAATGTATCTGTTAGATATATACATAAATAGTGATGCGTATACTTTATTTTCGAACTACAGTAACCAGCTTCCTTACGGATCCCAACCAATGCTTTAACCCTATGTAATTATTTAAAACAGGTACTACACGTTATAAACCTATCGTGTTACTGCATGTTACTGCATGTTACTGCATGTTACTGCAAGTTACTGCATGTTACTGCATGTTACTGCATGTTACTGCAAGTTGCTGCATGTTACTGCATATTACTGCATATTACTGCATGCCGTACTTATTTTATATGTTTGAAAAATCTTGCTCTAATATTGGAAAATCTCAATGCGGCGATGCAGGCATTACAATTTTCTTCAATATCACCAAAAGAACAAAGAAGTGAAGACAAATAAATAACAGCACACAACTAAAAACGAATTGCAGGCGCAGCTGTTTATAAAATTAGATGTTCATATGACCTATATCTAAACTAAACTTCATGAAATCCATGCCCCTGGAAACCCCATATCACTCTTGGCTTTCATTGCAACTTGCCAGCGACGCAAGTAGACTAGTGTCATACGTATACGGCACCATAAGGGTTAAACAAGAATTCAAACTGCTATAGATTTTTTCAATTATTTGTATATCGCATCACACTTATACCACACAACAGTTAATTCGTATGGGGCCTCGTCGTCGTTTAACGTTAATTCCATTTAATAATTTATATAGGGAACAACTAAAAAAAAGGTCTTCTCTGAACCTACAAGAACCAAATGTTAAATATTTTGTATTACCATAAGCTTATGGTACTCTACCAAATTTGTTCTAATGGTGACCATATCGTCAAATGTGTACAGCCAGTAGAGCGATACATGCCCTCTTGGGCCTGTTGTTGTTTTGTTAATCAGAACTATCAATTCATATGAGACTTTCAAGCTATGAGAAGCTATTAAAGTGTAATCGAAGTACATTTTCTTTCAATTAAAATTACAACTGAAAGCAATATGAACCCCATGCATGAATTAATATTTATGAGTTAACATTAAACCTATTTTATAAACAATAAATAAACAGAAAGCAACATATGGCCCATTTTAGTGCAATTGCATATTGAATTTGAAACTGAAGCACATGTTACTTGAAATTGGATTCATTTACAGTTATTTGCCGGATCGCCTTCAGTCCCTTTTAGAATTGAGTCATGATAGTCATTTCTTATAGTAGCTGTTACATAAATTTCAGTATTAGAATTAATATGAATTGCATAATACAAATTTGTTATGGATCCGTGTTAAGAAAGGTGTAAACTTGCATTGTGTCTTTCAGCGGCTATTGGAAGGTATTATATTTCTGTTAGAGATGAACAGCATAGATTGGTCAGAGGTAAAACGGACCAGTAAAAGCGGAAAATGGCTGGGATAGAGCGTCGGAAGAGGGTAAGACTGACTAAATTGTGGGTGTCTAAATAACCACAATTACCACTCTTGTCATGAATTTTAAACTCAGTTATATTCGCGTGGGTATTATTTTTACTGTTCGCATTTTATTAAATTTGAAAAGATAATACCCAACGAATGTTTATGCATAATCTTCGAGAACATCTTACGCACATATTTGTTTTTCCCCCACATGAAATGTCTCGCATTTGATTTTCGTCCAGCAAATATACAGTAATATGCAGAATGTGATTAACATTATTCTGCTATACTTAATTGTTCTGATAAATGTTTTCTAGTGAATTTTATTAAAACTTTTATAAAGTTTTTAAAATAAAGTTATAAGTATGACAGTCTAGATTTGGCCCAAGTCGAAGTCCCCAACTCAGCAAAATGTGTGAGGAATATGCGAATAGAACATATTCATGGTGGTCTATGAATAACTACAAGTTACACATTTAAAGTGTCACTGTAAATGTCTATGTAGCACACATTATTGCACCTTGCACACAATCCTAGGAATTTCATTGGATTAGAGCGGTCACATGGTGACCCTCTATTACTCTAAAGTGGGTCAGTAGATTTCATAGGGAGTCACTAAATTATTATGGACTACAATTCCGATTCAGAGTTTAAATAGTTAATAAATAGTTCTTTAAGGCGTTAGTAACAAACATAATAAGTAAAATAATAATGTTAATAAAGTGCATCGGTCGTGACGTCAAATTGCATGAACGTCTCAATGACGTTAACGTTCCATTAACATAGGTTAAATATCGGTGTTTGCCTTTAAAAAAAGGTGCTTGTTGCAATAAATCAGTTATTGGGTTTGTTGCTGGCCCCCTAGAGAAATATGTTGGGTCAGTCAGATATATAGGGGGACTCGACTATTGCCTCGGCCCCTATAAATCTAACTGACCCCACATATTTCTGTAGGTGGTCAGTAACAAACACAATAACTAATAATAACCTCTAGTTCAAAGGGTCACACATGTCTAGCTTCCTGATACTGATAAGAGTTCTTGATGACCACAACTAGACCATGACATGAATGTTTGACCAGTACATAAACAAATATGGCTCTGGCGGGGAATATTGATGACTACTTGTTTGTTACTCTTGTAAGCACATGTTTGCATTCTCTTTCAGAAACTTAAAAGAAGGGAAACAGCACTTGTTAAGAAGCATTCGTATACGGATGAGTTGAAAGGGCAGATCAAATCTTTACTGACGATCGATTTCATGTCGTCAGAGTCTGAGGTGGAGTCAGACAATGAGGAGTTTTTCGCTATGAAAAAAACTGTCTTGGAGGAGTGACAACGTCAACAAGTTTTTTTAGCGAACTGGACAAAAAGGCAGAGGAAACGATGACAAGTCGGATTGAAAAGCACAGAGTGAGGAGAGTAAGAGGAGACAGGCTGTTCATGAGATCATTGACCCAGGTCTCAGACGAACAGAATTGGGGGGTTCAGGAAATCTAATGACTTGAATTTAGAGGTTATTTACTGGGGTAGGTGTGACTGTTTGTGATATTGGCCCGAGATAGCCGTTTGTGTCCCGAGAGCTCTAGCTTGAGGGCCTCATATGGCTATCAAGGGCCAAAGTCACAAACAGGCACACCTACCCCAGGGTAGGTGTGCCTGTTTGTGATATTGGGCCTCATATGGCTATCAAGGGCTAATGTCACAAACTGGCACACCTACCCCAGTTAAAGACCTGTTGATTACATGTGTAACCAAAATAATATTATTTTGGATAGTAAATTGTGCAAAGTAAAAATGTTTTTATCTACTTGTGTACTTTTTGTTTAAATCAGACTCTTTATTTAGAACCATTTTATTCATTTGTTTACAAGAATAAAATAAACATATAACGTCAATAGACCTCAATCATAGAATGTGCCATTTGAAATAGGCAATTCGGTACCTTGTCCCGTGCGTGCACTATGGTAATTTTAGTAATTTTGACAGGGTAGCGAGCATTCTGGCTGCCATTTACAACCATCGTTGGATGCACGATATAAATGTATATAACGCAGTCTAGATTTCATATGGATTTTCGGCCCAACATTTTTTTTGGCACTTCATATGGTCTTTTGGCCAGCCGTTTCACGCGCTTTTCTAATGTGACCGCATAGACAACGCCTGTATAACACGAAAACTAGCCATTTTTTTTGTTACTATATATATATATATAGTAACACATGTAATAATATTAATTATATTAGTAGACATGATTTCCTGCCTGGAAAAAGGTCTGATTGATTCATAATTATTTTGCTGTGAGGCTTAACATACAACTGAATACGTTTTGGGTCTGCTACGTAACGTTACCTACACATATCACTTGAAACATCAGCGGTATCTGTCATGTATTTTAGTGTAATTTTCATGTTGAATTTAAAAATGAAATACATTGTATGATCGTTGATTATTAAATGTTATTTTTTTAAAAAAGTATATTTGTTTGTATAATTTCTGTCATATTTAATTTAAGCATACCTTGAAAAAGAGTAATCAACATATGATCGTCTGCTTAAATTTAAACAGGTTTTGGGATTTAATATGCCAAATTTAAAAGGTGTATATTTAATTGAAATGTAAGCAGGCCCTGTGATTTAGTACACCATATTTTAAAAGGAGTTGAATTGAAATTTAAGCAGACCTGTAATGATTTAGGAATTCAAAGTCTAAAGGTGTTTTGTTGGAATTTAAGCAGGCCTTGAGATTTAGTTTGTCGAATTTAAAAGGCATTTAATTGAAATTTAAGTAGCTCTGATGATTTAGTATACCAAATTTAAAAGGTGTTCTATTGATTGAAATTTAAGGATATGGTATACCAAATTCAAAAGGCGTTTAATTGTAACTTAAGCAGGCCTAATAATTTAGTATTCCAAATTTAAAAGGCCTTTAATTGAAATTTAAGTAGGCCTTAGATTTAAGTAAACATCATTTTAAGGTGTTTAATTGAAATTTAATCAGGCTTAAAGATTTAGTATACAACATTTAAAAGGTGTTTACTTGGAATTTAATTAGCTCTGATGATTTATATTCCAAATTTAAAGGGGTTTACTTGTAATTTAAGATGGCCTTGGGATTTAGTGTCAAATTTAAAGGCATTTAATTGAAATTAAAGTAGCTCCAACAGTTTATAACACCAAATTTAAAAGGTGTTTTATTGAAATTTAAGCAGACGTACAGATTTTGTATACCAAATTTAAAAGGTGTTTTATTGAAATATAAGTAGGCCTAAGGATTTGGTATACCAAATATAAAAGGTATTTTATTGAAATTTAAGTAGGCCTTAGATTGAAGTAAACCAAATTTAAAGATGTTTAATTGGAATTTAAGCAGGCTTAAATATTGAGTATACCAAATTTAAAAGGTATTTAATTGGAATTTAAGCAGACTTAAATATTGAGTATACCAAATGTGAAAGGTATTTAATTGGAATTTAAGCAGACTTAAAGATTTAGTATACCAAATTTAAAAGGTGTTTAATTGGTATTTAAGCAGGCTCAAAGATCTACTATACGAAATTTAATTGTAATTGAAGCAGGCTTAGATATTGAGTATACCAAATTTAATTGGAATTTAAGCAGGCTTAAAGATTTAGTATACCAAATGTAAAAGGTGTTAAATGGAAATTCAAGCAGGCTGAAAAATTTAGTAAATTTAAAAGGTATTTAGCTGCAAATTAAATATTTAGTATACCAAATTTAAAAGGTGTTTAATTGGAATTTAAGTAGGCCTAAGGATTTGGTATACCAAATTTAAAAGGCATTTTATTGAAATTTAAGTAGGCCTTAGATTCTATGTAAACCAGATTTAAAGGTGTTTAATTGAAATTTAAGCAGGTATAAAGATTAAGTATTGGGAAGGGCCGTAACTAATGTTGTAAGAACTTGTGGCCCGACCCATTTGCATACTTTGTTAAAAAATGCATTAAAATATGTTTAAACCAAAGATTAAGTATACCAAATTTAAAAGATGTTTAATTGGAGTTTAAGCAGACCTGCGAATTCAAGATTCCATATTTAATTTCCACAAAATGCATGTATATGCCATATATAATAGCATTTAAGTCCAACTTAAATCATCATAAAAACGCGGAATTGTGTGGAAAATTAAATGTTGAGTATATAACAGTATATAAAGTCTGTTCAGTATATAAAGTCTGTTCAGTATATAAAGTATGTACTTTGTTCAGTATATAAAGTCTCCTGGGAACTTAAGAGCTTGGGCAGATGGTGTTGCCTTTCAGTATGACTATGGCGTACATTATAAACGATTATTATTATGGTATTTATTAGATCACCGTTGACAAAATCAAAGCACTAAAAGTGCTGATGGACGGTGCCACTCAGAAAGTATATATCAAAATCAATTTCCGAAAAAAACTGGTTTGCGTACTAAGGTGGTGAAAATTTGTGCAAAATATTATTGAAATCGGATGAGGCATTACCACAGTTATGAGATCGGACGGAAGGACTGACGGACAAAGGCAATTATATATCCCTCCGCATAATCGGCGGGGGATAAAAATTGAAGTTATGTAGAAATGTTTAAATGTTATAAGTTTCAAAGGTACGGTAGGTACGGCTTTTACTCCCCACCTCATATTGACGCTTGTTTACGTTATACGACATATGCGCATTAACTTGTACACGTCAAAAACAGCCCATTACTTAAATGTAAGTTAAAAGCACTCAATGTTTACCAAAGCTTACATATTTATCAATATGTTGTCAATATACGAATATTTGCCCATTTAATCTTGCAAATGATACTACATTTATCGGGCTATAATCTGGATCTCTTTGGTTTCTGCTAGAAATTCGTTGTGCGCCAGAAGACACCGTCCAAAAAATCCAAAAGTATGTGACAAGCAGATGTTATAGGTTAAAGGTTCTAAAGTCGTACATGTTAGATTCCCTTGATATCTCTAGGGAATTAAATACAAATGGATGATAAATAAGAACCTGCATAGCTGAGTGCGAATGCAAGCATTAAGGGATACCTCACGATAGATTTTGGTACAGGAGATTTGCATAATAAAACATAATAATAACGATTGACAAAATTGAAATCTAATTGACATTTAAATAATTTAAATGTTTTTTAAACGAAAATGGAATTTCAACCATAGCTATAACATATACAATTAATATTGCTTAAAATACGACGTTTTGGAATGTTAGAAACGTTGAACGCTTTCGTTTCGTTTCGCTAATTAATGGAATATTTGTGAGTAATACAATGGGCATTTATTAGTTCCCAGACAGTCCCGGAATTTTCATAGTTTTACCTATAACATACTACTTTGATGATGATGGTTCCGGAGTTACGTCTTGTTGACTGCCTCTGTACCGTTCGACTTCCTTTGTTCGCAGAGAAGAGATTATGAATGTATAAACAGTTCAAAATCAGCTGCTTCACGTGCTATGGTTCTGCGTTCTGTGAATGCTACATTTCAAGTGTAACCTTTGTGACGACTTTCACAATTCTTACACGTTTCCAGGCGCAAAATTACATTAACAGTTAAAGTATCCTTCTTTTGTTTAGTGAATGCATTATATTCTACAAAGTCCCCATGGAGGGGAACTTATAAGACACCACTTTATAGGATTGAAGTTATGATAATTGGTTTGTCTACTGCCAAATCTTGAACAATTACTTCGTTTTAAATTTGTATGGGATTAGACAAAAGCTTCTTAAAATCAAATTGAATCCGTATAATTTCCAACCAGTTAATCCAAAAGCGAAAAATGAGAAACCGTTAACATACGATATTCAAGAGTATTATTACTGGGTAAAAACAGAAATATTCAAACGAAGACTTAACGTATGGAAATAATGTCTTGTATTTGCGACTGCCAAGGAGACAATTCAAAAGATATGCTAACGAGGTTGAAAATAGTACTCATATACACATCAGATAATAATGGCAAAACAATAGCATTATACTAGTATACCTCCTATCAATTCCCCATGTTAAATTCCCATAGACTGCTATTTAACATTTCGCGCTGTCGTACTCTGTTGTAATGTCACACCCTGGAGTGACGTCACTGGAGGGCAGCATTTGTTCTATTGTTACCCTCTCAATCGAATCAATGTCAACGTTTATAAATATATATTGTTTTTTCTCATGGCCAACACGATATTCCCAAATGAATCGTTGAACACTTTATTAGTATAAATTATGTATTATGTTATTTATATACCTAAAATGTTGATGTAATGTGCATTTCTTTTTAAAGATATAAATAATGTTTTTATTGACATTAATATGGTACTTAAATCAAAAAAAGGTTAATAAATAAATAAAAACATCCTCCTTTTTAATAAGAACGAAATCGACCTTTTCATTACATGTTTCATTTCCCATAAACAACTTCCCCTTTCTCGGTATAAAAAAAATAAAAATTGCATCCCAGCGAGGGCGACAGTGGATATTGTCAACCTTGACAAAGTAATGTCAATCTTGTCTTCGCCTCGGTCGAAATGATTTTCCTCAGGTTGACAATATCCACTGTCAACCTCATAGGGATGCAATATTTATATAAAACCGTATACATTAACAAAAGCAACACACAATTAAACCAATGTACTCAATAGCCAATCCCAGTATATATTCCACCGTGCACAGACCAAGCAACAAGGCTGAAAGTAGTTAAAAGTCGAAAATGAAATGTAGCATTCACAGAACACAGTCGACCAAAAACAAGCATACACAAATAAACAATATTTACAAGGAGAAATGCAAGCAAAGAAAGCGACACCACGAAAATAAAATGGTTGACAGACAATAAGGGTACCGCCTTGGGATGGTCAGTGGCAAGGATGAATACAAGCAATGGAAGCGACACCAGAAACATAACCTGGTTGACAATATAGGTACCGCCTTGTGACGGTCATTGGCAAAGAGAAATACAAGCAATGAAAGCGACATCACAAACATAACATGGCGGATAATATTGGTACCACATTGGAAAGGTCAGTGGAAAAAAAATCGGTGAGAGTATAAACCAGTTCACTCAAGCGAAAAGAAAACAATTTTATTTTATTTAATTAAACAATATTTCACAAGAGGCGTTAGAGGAATACGGACGCTCCATTGGCTTACACGGCTCACATATAATAGTATGTAGGCGAAAAAAAAACTACCTCTAATCCAAAAGATTAAACTACACAGATCTGACATCAACAGATGATGCATGATATTTACAATTTTCTTCAATATCACCAAAAGAACAAAGAAGTGAAATCAAATAAATAACAGCAAACAACTAAAAACGCAGCCGTTCATATGACCCATTTTACGAGTATAGATCTATATCTAAACTACATTTCATGAGAGTCATGCCCGTGGAAACCCCATATCACTTTTGGTTTTCATTGCAACTTGCCAGCTACGCAGGTAGACTAGGGTCATACGTATATGGTACCGTAAGGGTTAAACAAGAATTCAAACTGCTATAGATTTTTTCAATTATTTGTATATCGCATCACAATTATACCACACAACAGCCAATTCATATGGCGCCGCATCGTCGTTTAACCATAATTTCCTTTACTGCTTTTAATATGTTGATTTTTTTCACTATAGGAATAATCGAAAATAGTCCTACTTTGTCCCAGTTCTTCCATTGAGCACGAACGATAACCCAATTGTTCCTACTTAGTTTAAAATAATACTTTGGTCACGGACGATTCCGGAAATGAAGCGCCCATTTAGGGACTTCCGATAAAGCCGAGCATTTTAAGAATTATTACTTTGGGCAGAGCAATTTCGGAATTTTTGATTTGCCCATTTTCGCATAGCATTCCGTATGGGCAGGCCGAGAGATGGACACAATCATAGGCAGGCCTAGTCATCGACAAAGAATGTGCAGTCTGAAATATATCGATACAGTATTGGCAGATCGGGATATGGATACAGTATGTGCAATCCGAGACTTGGATACAGTATGGATATGCCGATACACGGATACCTTAGACATGTCGAGACATGGAAGCAATATGGGCATGCCGAGACATAGATACAGTATCGGCATGCCAAGACATGGATACAGTATGGGCAGGACGAGACATGGATACAATATGGGCATGCCGAGGCATATATACAGTATGGGCAGGCCGAGACATGGATAAAGTATAGAGATGTCGAGACATGGATACCGTATGGGAAGGACGAGACATGGATATAGTATGGGCAGGACGAGACATGGATACAGTATGGGCAGGCCGAGACATGGATACAGTATGGACAGGTCAAGACATGGATACAGCATCTACAGGCCGAGACATGGATACAGTATGGGCAGGCCGAGACATGGATACAGTATGGACAGGTCAAGACATGGATACAGCATCTACAGGCCGAGGCAAGGATACAATATGGGCAGGCCTAGACATGGATACAGTATGGGCAGGCTCAGACATGGATATATTATGGGCAGGCCGACACATGGATACAGTATCTACATGACGAGACATTAATTCAGTATCTACAGACCGAGGCTTGGATACAGTATCTACAGGTCGAGATATGGATACAACATGGGCAGCCCGAGACATGGATATATTATAGGCAGGCCGAGACATGGATACTTTATCTACAGGCCAAGACATGGATACAGTATGGGCAGGCCGAAACATGGATACAGTATTTGCATGGCGAGACAATTCATACAGTATGGGCAGGCCGAAACATGGATACAGTATGGGCAGGCCAAGACTTGGATACACTATGGGGAGTCTGAAACATTAACACAGTATATGATCAGGCCGGCACATATATAGGATGTGCAAGCCCAGACGTGTATACAGAATGGGAAGGCCGAGCCATGGATACAGTATGGAGAAGCCGAGACGTATATATGTGACGCTCCACGCTTTCACTTATTTTTTTGTTGGGAAATAATTTGGGTATTTTCTTATACTTTCAGTCATAACCAGTCAGACTAATCTATTTGAATGCAGTTTACCGGATTTTAATTGTTGACACTTCCGGCGACCATTTCCTAAGATAAGGACGCACAAAATGTCTCTCCCCAAAATTCGTTGTCATCTGCTGATTTACAACACTTAATCTTTCAAAAACCCTTTAAATTGAATGACCACATCTCTGTTGTAATACGTAGTTCATCATTGCGGCCGTATTTAATTTATCTGTGGGTATTGTTCACTTCTAAAGTATCCTATCGGCCTGTACTTTCGATGAAACCAAACTGATGTATGGTAGCTATTTTAAAGATATTCAGGTATAAAATAATCATGTATTGTATACAACTAAATTATAGAATAATGCGTACTGATACTTAAAGTTATGTGGTAATGTGTATCGTATTTCAGACACTATTGTCACCTATATCTGAATGTTTACATGTTGCATTGCATGTTTATTGATTATTGATTTGACGTTGTAAGACAGCTAAAATTAGAATAGATGTAAGCATGTTTACCATTTATGCAAATGATTAATGCAAATTCATTTATGATGATTTGGACTGTTTTCCTTGGACTGTTTTAGTGGGGAAGCATTTGGAACAATCTCTGGCAGTATATAAACTGTCTCTGGGAGCAGCTCAGGAGTTCAGTTCATTACGGAAGATTAGTATTCAGTAAAAAGTTAAATTTGAATTGGATGCTTTTAAAAATATAAAATATATTGTGAGAGGATTTACTTATTATTGTGCTCATTCATAATAACAGTGACATTGGATATTTTGACTAAACCGGAACTAATGGAAATTAATTTGGACTTAAACGACAATTAACATTTGGATTAAAGAAATACAATTACTGTTTTGGATTAAAGATATACTTGCTAATATGAATAAAAGGAATATTGGATACTTTTATTTGGACTTAATTCAAAAGAAATGAATTGTTAATGCTGTTTTGGCCTCTAACAAGTACATGAGTATCTGGTGTGTGGCTTCTAGGCTTATTGATATTCATATATACATGAACATTTTATTTTATACTTATGTTTCCTACTAATCGCTTTAATGATGACTAGCTTGTTTGGGAATATAGCCTGGCGGGAGTTTATTTATTAACTATGTCCCATTTCATATGAATGAAATTAATATAGAGTAAAAGTGAGGTTTGTTGCACTCTAGAACCTGGTTTAATACGCAGTGGTCTTTATGTCACAGACCATTACAAGGAGATACCCATATTGTCGTTGACCATTCCAAGAAGGTACCCATATGTTCAACCCTTTGAGTTTGTCATTTCGCATACTGTAAAAAATTATTTTTTAGAGGTCATCTTATTTTAGCGCTATTAGCCGAAGTTTTCCGTGCGTTAATTCAAGATGTTTGCTAACAAAACAATTATTTCCTTACCAAAACTCATATATTTTCTCCAAATGATTAAAGTTAATTTAGGTAAGTATTTTCTAATTGGACTAACGCCGTTATGCAAAACAATTGTGTAGACAGTTTGAAAGCATGATTAACTAATAATAGTAATCGAAACTGACGCGTGGATGATGACCGATCGGGAGTAATCGGATAATCGGGAATAATCGGAAATTGCCGGAGAATGTCGAAATTCTGCGGAGCAAGCGAGGGCGTTAAATTAAAATGGAGTCTATGGCCAAGCGCTTATTCATCATTGCGCTAATATGCCCGAAACCATCGAAAATCGTCTACTGCGCTAAATAATTATTTTTACAGTGCTTTGCTTTCTTTCTTTTTAGGAGGATGCTAGCTGGTGTTCGCGAGTTTAATGTTACTGTAATGATAGCCATCATAACATTAAAACCAGATGACTTGGTCACTTTTCGGAGGTTTTTAGCTGGTGTTCGCTATGTTAATGCAATTGTAGCGATGGCCATCATAACGTTGAACTCAGATGACTTGATCTCTTGGAGGAGGATGCTAGCTTAGCTGAAGCGGATGTTAGCTGGTTGCCGCTAGTTGATTGCAATTGTAACCATAATACTGGCACCAAATGGTCTCCTGGAGGAGTATGCTAGCTAGTTTCCGATAGTTTAATGTAACTGTAACGATGCCCATTATAACACTTGAACCAGATGACTTGGTCACTTGAGGGAGGATACTAGCTTAGCTTAGGAGGATGCTAGCTGGCTGTCGCTTGTCTATTTAAACTGTAACGAAGGCCACTATAACACTTAACCAGATGACTTGGACACTTGGGAGAGGATGCTGCTTAGCTGAGGAGGATGATAGCTGGTTGCCGATAGTCTATTGGAACTTAAACTATGCCCATTATAACACTAAACCAGATGACTTGATCATTTGGAGGAGAACGAATGCTGGTTTCAGATAGTTAACTGTAACGATGCCCATCATAACACTACAACCAGATGACTTGATCACTTAAAGGAGGATACTAGCTAGTGTTCGCTAGTTTATTGTAACCGGTGTATTGCCTATATTATAGTAGCAGTTTCACATTGCTTGAAATATGTTTGTGCGCCAATGTAAATACTAAATGTATTCTCCTTACACGTTAGTAGCATTTATATCGGAAAATATTGACTACCTCTTCTACATGCGTTTGTACCATTCAATATCGAGCCGGTATTGTGATTGATCACGTGTGGTTAGTGTTGCTAAGCGTCTGTCTGTGTTAGTTTCCTACCATAACCTCCGCAGCAACATCATTGTAGGTTGAACAGCAGGAGACAATGGATCGGTATTTGAATTCATGACAAACATTTGTATGACAAATACTGGGAATTAAATTTTATAAACGTTGATTGAATGTGAGTTCACAATGTTAGTTTTAATATCTGATTTAAATAAATATAACATGGATTTTAAATAGTTTTTTTTGTAAAGCATACACGTTTTAAAACATAATGCAGTTGATAATTTTTCAAACAGTTTTAGTTAAACAGTGAACTCATTGTGAAATATGTAAGTATTTGAATCAGATGTGCTTTGAAATAATATAATATATGTACGTTAGTTGTGTTATCCATTTATAATTGTCGTTTGTAACATATATTTTAGTTCTTAATTTAATCTAAAAAATGCATTTAAATGTGCTAAGATTGACTGTTCTTTTTTCTGTGTGTTTGCTTGTTCAAAACGCCGCCGCACAAGAATGTCGTACAAAGAACTCCATCAATTTCAATATAAACCACTTCAATTTTCGACTTAACGGATACGTGATCCAAAATATAACCGTACCTGCTGCAGCCGATTGTGCACGTGAGTGCTTTCGTCTGACAAAATGTTTGTCCTTCAATATGGCTACATCAATTGGTCTCTGCCAGCTTAACTCAGTCAACAGCAGCACGACTCTTGATCCATACTTAGTGGCCGACAACAAGTTCAACTACTTCGACCTCTCTGTAATTCCTGAAGTAAGTATGTGTTTTACTAACCTTTCGGACTGTGTTTCAGCCCAACAAATTTAATATAATTCAATCTGTTGCAATACGAGGAAAAGCTACAGCGACGCCAATACTCACATTATTTTGGCATAAACGCCCAAAACCGCATATTTTTAGTAAGTTATATAGAACTGGAAGCGATGTCAGTTAAACAAATTATAACCGAGAAAGAGAATGCTGCAGCTACCCGCAGTTGGTGGGAATGGGATGTATAAACAATATACAATCACTCATACCAACCACGTTAACGATATTATTATTTAAACAACACCACCACAAGCCACATTAAGTATATAACAGCTATATTTTGATTCAATGTCTTTCCCAGTACATGAGTACAGCAAAAAAACTTTGAAATTAGAAAATATAGATTGCATATATGGTAATGCATTTTCCGAGTTTAGATTGGAATACACTGAAAATAAATGTCCTGTTGAAATAACATTCGAGAATAACTCATATCCATTATTACACAAATATAAAGCCAAACTCAAAACAACGTTATCCGCTGGCTCTATAGTGCTCTATTATGGTAGAGCAGGCTATGTTACAATGATTAGAGAAGTGATAAGTTATGTTGCTACTTCAAACGACAGATTAAAAATGATGTTCTACTGTTATGCGTTTCTCTCCAAATGTTACGTAAGAATGCGACATTAATAACACATATGTTTCCGTATAATCCGTAAGAATAACTATTCAACGTATATATTCAAAGCGAGGTGTGTTGACTGGGTTTACAGGAGGGTTCCGATTAAGAATTGTCTTGAGGGTTTCGAGTCCACATGTACGAGTTTACGCCCACGTTACGTAAGAATGAGACATTAATAACACATACACTCAACAAAATTCCTAATCGGTCACCTCAATTTCACAAAATATTTTCTTTTCTTGGAATATCTTCCTCTCGGTTTTACTTGTTTTGAATAACATAGTTATTTAGGAAAAGATCCTAAAAGTTTCAGAAAAATCATATAACTACCAGTTAAATTAGGACGCGTTAAAGTCACGAACCCCCAAAATCAAAAAATACAAAATGTCAGACTCACAATGGAAATCCATTAGAAGAGTGCTCGTGATTTAAGCCAGGTCATTCCCCTTACAATTCAATGCAAAAGTATGTGACTTTGTGGATCGAGCGTGTTATAATATAAAGCATTGTTTCTTCAAAAATAATTTAAATATCTTTACCAAATTTTCAGTTAATGTATATCAAACATTGAACGAGGATTTGATTAATTTTACATAAATACAAATCTTGTGTAAAAGGTAATAATTTCATAAAACTTAGGTGACCGATTAGGAATTTTGTTGAGTGTATGTTTCCGTATACTCCGTAAGAATAGCTATTCAACGTATATATTCAAAGCGAGGTGTGTTGACCGGGTTTACAGGAGGGTTCCGATTTAGAATTGTCTTGAGGGTTTCTAGTCCAGAAAGTCTTTTGTAAGGGTTTGGGTAAAACACGTTAGCCGAGGGAGATTGGCATATTGGCATCCAATCTAAATATAGCTTTGTATTTATTACAAAATAGCGTATCAACTGACCCTGATCGATTATTTGACAATCGACATGAAAAATGAAAGAGGCATTGAATTTGGCAATATAATATAATATTTCTGTATAAGGATGATACAACGTATGCTAGCGCATGTATTTTGATGATGTAACATATACTAGATTCGTTTGTGAAATGATGTGCTACACAATTAGTTTGATCATTATTATAGAACTATGTGCTTTCGTCACATATTACCTACGCATAATTATTACCTTGTTTAGGATCCTCTGTTATATTGTATTGTAGACAGCTGCGGGCCCCTGCGGCAAGAAGCCATGCTTGATGCATCAGATTTGTCTACCATCGAATAGTAAACATACCTGTGCCAACGTAGGTAAGAAATGTAGATAAGGCACGTAGAGAGGTCATGTTGGTAAGCCATGTAGGTAAGCCATGTTAAGGAACAAATACGAGTTCATGGATCGTGCCAGGTTATCCATGCGTGTTACGAAACTAAACATATTTCATGACATAAGTCTATGTTTATGTTTTATGTTTCTAAAACTATGTTTTGAACAAGATCAGTAGATATAAACAAGGTTTTACGCAAGCAAGTATACAATACCTGCCGCAGGAATATTATAAGAATCCTTCAAGGGTATCCGATGAAGATAGGGAATTCCAACCCTCGGTGTAAGTATTTTTTATAGGAACCGATGGTTGGAATTCCCTATCTGAACCGAATACCCATGAACGATTCTTGCTCTTGCATATCAGCGACATGTTGTGCGTTGAAGCAGCCATTAGCTTGAGTAAACAACTAAAACATATGTTCAGTGATATCATGTGCATTTGTGCTTCATATAAAAGTAGAATATCAAAGTAACTTGTGAAAATCACAGTTCGTCTAATCTATATAATACGTCCTTTCTTTATATAGTAGATATTGCGAATGATTTTGAAGAGTAATATCTCAATAACTACACATGTATATTATATACCGGTATTTGGATTAAATCCTATCGACAGGTTGTCTTACTGTCTAAGCCAATGACAAAAAAATAAATCTCATAACATATCCCGCCTGCTGCTGTATGTGAGCTATTGCACTTATTTTATTTAATGATAAGTGACACTGATAACTCCGCCCACCAAACTCCTACTTGAATTATTACATTTGTTGTGTTTTATAAATATTGAAACAAAGGATATGGAGTTAAAACCAGGTGTGATGAGGCCTAAAATATAATATTTTTTAAATCACCTTGTGATTTCGAGCATTATTTACAAACTCAAAATAAATGGACACAATTTTAAAAATTATAATTTAATCGCAAACAAAGCATTTCAAACAAAATTACACAAACGTTTTTATAGCTATCCTTTCAAATGATCTTAAATGATATCGTCAACCCTTTTGTGTTTGTGATGTCTTATTTGGCGTTTTATACATCTTTAAAGTTGTTCTTTGTTTCTGTGTGTGTTTGTGGTTGACTGTCGTCCTTGAATACTACATATCCTGTTCGATATGTATATCTATTATACGTTAAATGCTTTATATTTCATTTCAAACACAAAACATATAGGTCGATTGTTTTTATTCCTTCGTTTAATGTTATAATATTTGTTCGTTTGGTGATTTCCGTGTTCCAGCTCAGCAACCATTTCTCTTGTCATTTTCATCTCAACATTTGTTTAAACAGAGATTGGTAGGTGCAAAGTCACTGTACCATAACGTTACGTCCTTGATTACGTCATCATCATTAGTATCAGCCGAAACGTTACACGGAGTCTATACAATGTACGTGGCATATCGAGTCAACCTGTAAGCCGGTTATCGTTTATATTTTGAATTGTATGGAAGTTTATGCTGCGGTCCACTTCGCGTCGCTCGCAATAAGTTCCATCAAATTAAAAATGTAAACATTTAACTATACATACCGTTTTTTCAATGAAATAATATATATCGGTATTATGATAATTCATCATTAGTATATATGTATGTGAGATATGGGCATTTCATCCGAGGGATTAACAATGCAATAAGGAATGAATTTCGGATCATGCGAGTTATATGCCCTATTTCACATAGATACACTTATGACATGTATGATGGATACTCAATACGGGCTAAGTGAACAAGAATGAGTTTGTTTTGACGTCATAATAGGTCAACGTCGTCATGACGTCATGAAGTATCATGCAAGCTTTAAATAATTCGTCATTCATATCCATGTGAGATAGGGAATTCTTACATACCGTATACGCTTTTCCGCGTTCATATAAGTGCCGGAAAGTCTGACCTACACATGGGGCAGATGAAAGTCAAGCGCAATAACATCGATAACATCAACAGTTACATGACGTCTGTTTGTAAATACACGTGCATATCTTTAATAGTTGGTGACGTCAACGCATAACATGTCTATGGAATGCAAGAAAAATAATCATTCAAGCGTATCCGATGAAGATCGGGAATTCCAACGCGAGCTATAATTGATAAACTTTTCATTTTAAGAGCCTACTTTCCGATTAAAACAACTATACCTCGTGTAGCAATTCTCCATATTCATCGGATACACATGAAATCGTATTATAATCTTACGCGAAGAACACCTATCGCATATGTCTAAATCTGGAGAAAGAGTTATCACATAACAGGCAAACATCATCATAGGATTCAAATGGGAGAGCATATACAACAAAGATATAAATAAATACTTACAAAGATGTTTAAAAGGCAAGATATGACATCACAAACATAAAGAGTTGAAAATAAGGCTAACGCTTTGTAACGGTCAGTGGCAAAAAAAGGCTTCTTGGGGTTTAAATCAGGTTCTAAGGTGCACCAAACCCCACCCGTACACTATTGTCATCCCAATAAAACAGGACAGTGTAAATAAAGACATGCCCGCCAAGTCATATTCTCTGAAAAATAATACAGCATTAATAGGCAATATAAGTACAACACATAGATGATCATGTATATATGAATATAAAAAAGCTTAGAAAACCACAAAGCAAGTACTTAATGACTTGGCAGAAACCAAAGCAATATGAGAACACACCATTAAGGGTAGACAATACAAGATTTAAGACAAACATAAAAGCTACCGGGATTTGTGAATTTAGGTAGACGTAATCATAGGGTACACAATCTGTCTGGCCATCGCACAATAAAAGAGGAAAGCATTGTGTCGACCTAGAAATGGGTCAACCACAAAATATTCACTACGTTGCAAAATGATAGCATCATAACCTCTTTTGAGACAACAACAAGTTTAATAAAGATCATATTGATTATGCCAAGGATCTTACGCAGTTGGTAAATCAAATCATCATAAAAGTCAGGTTGTGACAGTCTTTGTCACAGAAGAGTTCTTATGTTACTGTTATAGTTTAAAAGTAGATCATGATTACACGAATACAATGTTGCTAAAGGTTTTCAAGGTTTATGGTAACGGTAGCCCTGATGGAGTAGCTTCTAAGTTATAGAAGGATTTCAAATATTAAAATCATCAACTCGTCTACAAGCTCTAGAAAAACGAATACTTTGAGAAACTAGACCCCATAAGAATTAGCTCGGGGAACATTCGGTTCGGATAATTAACAATATCAAAATTAAGATAATCTCTCTTGTCATTTGCACAATATTTCTACATGTTCAATGTATGTTAAACCGTTTTTGGATTATATATTATATATCGGTATTTGGATGTGTAGCGGGGTCTTACGTCTTTGAATATAAACTGTTTAGTAAGTAACACTGAAGGTTAGAATGTGGAATAGATGGGTCAGAAAACATATTCAGGATAATTTATTTCTCCATGACAGCCTTTATTTTCTATACTTTAAGCTCCCATGCCTTGATATTAGATTATTTTAAATCTATGTCTAAAACCTCCCCAGAAACAATGCTGTTTTTTTCTCGGCAGCTACTTGTAACGCTTGCGTAAAACATTGCTTGCGATAACATAATATTATTACACGAACTATGCTTTTCAATATATGTCAACAATGTGTGTTTTATACTAACCGGGGTAAATATTTTAATGTATACTATATTATATGAACATATACTGCTTTGAACATATTTCTATTTTAGAATGTTCAGCTTATATAGCACCAAAAAACGGTATGGTTAAACCAACCACTGCGATCATCGCAGAACGAAATGTGACAGTGTCTTGCCGAGCTGGATTCAGCATTGTCGGAGATAGCTTACTTACCTGTCAATTCGATGGACACTGGACAGGTGTTGCCCCCAAATGTAAAAGAGGTAAACACGTTGTGTATAAGTGATTGTTTATATCTGTCTTGATTTGGTTTCTGCAGGAAGACCATGTGGTTATACTCAAATATGAAATACCGGTATATGTATATATCATCAAAATAGCTATATACATATATATGTTCATCCAAATATGGAAATATTATATCACACACAAACAATATATAATGGCATCACAATACAGGTATAAAATATCTGTATATATAATATATTCCAAAATATCGGTATATAATGGCATCCAAATACCGAAATACATTACAGCATTGACATATCCGAACCGGTAAATATTATATCATCCCTAAACTGGTATATATTATATCATTCAAACACCTGTATATATTATACTATCCAAATATCAGTATAATATTATACTTTGAAAATATCAGTGTAATAGTGTATACTTATTACATAATTAACGTTCTTGTATATATAGTATCTCCAAAATATCAGTGTGTATTATATATTATACACATACTGGTATATATGTAATGCCATCTACACGCCGTTATACGTGTAATATCATCTAAATAGCGGGATATATGTAATATCATCTAAATACCGGGATATGTAAAATCATCTAAATACCGAGATATATGTGATAGTACCTAACTGCCGGTATATATGTAATATTATCTAGATGTCGATATGTATGTAATACCATCTAAATACCGGCATATATGTAATATTATTTAATTACCGGAATATATGTAATATCATCTAAATACCAGATTATACACTATATTAAAATGCGCTATTTAAAGTCCAATTGGAATATTTCTAATATATGTTTCCAATTGGATTGTTTCCAATGACATTTTAAGACCAGTATTTTTTAAAATCTAGCACATTTGAATTTTAAGATAACAATTAAGGAAATAAATAGATCTGGCAAATAAATAATGTTCAAAAAGTCATTGTCTCGTGTTAAACTAAATGCACCTGCTGTCATTTTCATTGACAACAAGGTTTCATGGATGATACCGTCTCAGATTTACACATTTTACATTTTACTTATCTCTTTAAACTGAATTTACTTACTTAAGTCTAGCATAAACAAACGGTTACTAATGTAATGTAAGTTTACAACATATTTACGATGATAATGCGAATTTAGTTTAAACACAATATCTATACATAGTTCTGATCTGTCAGTCAGTCTTATGTCCAAACGATATTTGAGCCAAGTGTTCAGTCATTCAGCCGATATGCTAGAGAGATAAGGCATGCAGTTTGTCGTTTACCGCGCGGGATGGTATTTCATATGAAACATGTGTTAGTGAAGAACAATAATGCTTTAGAAAGAACCGTGCACTAATTCGATTTTCATTTTTATATATAACGTTAGTTGTTCTTTGTTTCTGTGTGTGTTTGTGGTTTACTGTCGTCCTTGAATGCTACTTTGCCTGTTCGATTTTTATATCTTTATTATATTTAGGTTGTATTGCAAATTAGTTTATATTTCGAGTCCGCTAGCCGCAGTTTTGAAGTGGATTTGTCAACTTTACAGATTTTTACATGAATGCTTTTGATTAGGAGTGAACCATACTGAAGAACGAAATAGGTCCATCCGTAATTTATTATGGTCGTCGTTACTAGTAATAACCATCATCGGCTTTCCAAGAACGGCAACATTGACAGTTACTTTTAGAATTGATAACTAGTTATAAATTATCAACTTAGCGTTTCCTTCTACGTTGTAAAAGGAAATGTATAAACACTCCTCAGGAACTATTTTATATTGTCCAATACAACTGGACAGTAATGTCACTTTAATACCGTTTCAAAGTTGGACATTTAAGCTCTTATTTATCTCTTTAACATTTATAATAAGCCGGTCATACAATAAAAGAAACGGTTACTACAATGAATAGTACTGGTGTATTTTTATGTAATACAATTCAGACTGCCCACCAGCTGCAGCCCCATCAAATGGACAGGTATCAGCACCAAACAGTTATGAAGGAGAAAACAGGACATACACCTGCCTTGATGGCTACTCTCTCATCGGCTTTGAAACGGCTACGTGTGCAGAAGGAGCATGGAGTCCTTCAGCTCCCCTTTGCAAACAAGGTATTGCTTACCTATGTGGTAGTGTGTAAATGTTGTAGCTTTATATAGTATACATGTTAAACGACTCAAACAAGTAAATGATATGTTATTTGGATATGCATTGGCATTTCCGTACTCATTGCCGAAAACTGCATGCAAAGCAACCATTGATCCGTAATTTATTATCACTTTAGTACCGTTTCAAATTTGGACGTTTACGCTTTTATTTATCTCTTTAACATTTATAATAAGTCGGTCATACATTGTTTTAAAACAAAGAAACGTTTAATACATTGAATAGTACTGAATTATTCCGATGTAATATAAGTCAGACTGCCCACCCGCTGTAGCCCCATCAAATGGACAGGTATCAGCATCAAACAGTTATGAAGGAGAAACCGCGACATACACCTTTCTTCATGGCTACTTTCTCATCGGCTCTGCATCAGCTACGTGTGCAAAAGGAGCATGGAGTCCTTCAGCTCCCCTTTGCAAACAAGTTATTGCTTACCTATGTGGTAGTGTGTAAATCTTGTTGTTTTGTATAATATACATGTTAAAAGTCTTAAAACAAGTAAATGATATGTTATTTGGATATGAATTGACATTTCCGTACCCATATTAGAAAACTGCATGAGGTTTGGTGCACCCTAGAACCGGTTTAAACCCCCAGTGGCCTACTTTGCCACTGACCGTTCCAAGGCGGTAGCCCTATTGTCAACCCTTTTGTGTTTGTGATGTCGTTTGCATTTTTTATTACTTTTGCCTTTTCGTTTGTCTGTTTGCGTGTTTGTTTTTGTGTTTTGTGGTTGACTGTCGTCCTTGAATGCTGCTTTCCCTGTCCGATATTTGTATCCTTCTTTGTTTCCATACCCTTATAAGGTTAAGAGGATGTAATGTAAGTTTACAACATATAGTATGATGATAATGCGAAGTTACTTTAAACACAATATCTATACTCAGTTCCGATCTGTAGGTCAAGCTTACATCCACAAGAGATTTAAGCCAATTAAACGTATAATCGACATGTACACCTGAGTGTAACAAAAGCTCGTGTTGTCCCACAAACAACTCTAAAATACAATATATCACATGTTTGTGGGAGCTTGACCCTGGAACAATAGAGCTCGGAGCTAAAAACTGAATGTCGGAACTATCAATTCGATGGTAAGGCTAGGCCTGGAACAATAAAGGGCGGAGCAATACACTGTCGGAACTATCCATTCGGTGGTAAGGCTAGGCCTGGGACAATAGAGGGCGGAGCTATAAAGTGTCGGAACTATCAAATTGATGGTAAGGCTAGGCCTGGAACATTAGAGTGCGGAGCTATAAACTGTCGGAACTATTGCGTCGATGGTAAGGCTATGCCTGGAACAATAGAGGGCGGAGCTAAAAACTGAATGTCAGAACTATCCATTCGATGATAAGGCTAGGCGAGGAACAATGAGGGCGAGCTATAAACTGAATGTCGGAACTATCCATTCGATGGTAAGGCTAGGCCTGGAACAATAGAATGCTGAGCTATAAACTGAATGTCGGAACTATCTATTTGGTGATCAGGATAGAGAGATATGACATGCACAATAAACAACACTTTTTCGTTTGAAGCTTTGGATGATATTACATATGAAACCTATTGGCATGTTAGTAAGGAAACATAATGCATTAGAAAGAACCATATATTCCATTTTAGAAGTAGATTGTATTGAAAATCAAACTATATTTGGTGTCCGTTAGCAGTAGTTTTGAAACGGATTTGTCAACTTCACTCATTTTGATATAGAGTGGACCATAGCGAAGATCGAAATATGTCATTCCGTTATTCAGTATGGGCGCCGTTAATTGTTATAACCATCATCGCCTTTCCAAAAACCGTTGTATAATTATTTTTACAATATCAAAATAAACTTGTTCGCCTATGTTAAATTCAGAGACGTGTAAAACGAAATGTATACACAATTACTGTAACTGCTGAAATTAAAATTCTGAACAATATGATTTTTTTTGGGTGATACCTATTCATATCTAGATATTTTAGCTTTTACTGATCTCTTTCCGATCTTTTTATATTTCTTTAAACTGATGGTGTCTGTAACAAATCAGTAACATGCTTAAATGATGTGTTATTCAGAGATGTCTTGGCATTTCCGTTCTCCTTTTGGAAAATACTGACGCAATTAAATGATATGTTATTCAAATAAATAACTTGGCATTTCCGTGCACACTGTAGTAAAGCTTAGTACAAAGAATTGATGTGTATAATGCAAACTGTAAACACACAGTTTATTCTATGTGAAGGCAATGGACAAAATGCATATACAAGAACGAACCAGTTATTAATTGTCAAAATAGAGGTGATAGTTAATATAAATCTATATATTTCATATAATACATGCAAACGAGCCATATTTTCTAAAGTAAGGGTAAGGGGATATTATGAATGTTACCTATATATAGTGGTCATAATGAGAAAGATAAACACAATCTGTATTTGATGTTGAGACTAGGGAGAAACTCACTATTCAGCGCTAATACAATTCCTTCCGCATGTTTCTTGAATCGGCCTTCATGCATGCTGTGTCTTCCGTCTTTGTCAAGTTTTAGAAATGACCAACAAAGGAAACCTAAACTGTATGCACATGATAAACACAATAATCACGTTATAAAATAAGAGCGTTCACAGGGCCTAATTAAAACCGAGTGTGTATATTTTTATAGCTCGTGACTGTTATGATGTCCTAAACTTCGGCATTGGAAACAACAGTGGAATTTACACAGTATATCTTCAGAATAACAAACCACATGACGTCTACTGCGACATGGTAACGGATGAGGGCGGCTGGACTGTAAGTTAGCCTATAGAACTTTAAACCATTAGTTATTTGCCCTTTTGTAATTATTTCTATTATATTTTCCTACAGTACATATATGCACAACTAGAACTTATTTCTGACAGCAAATAGTATATACACGGTTTTCTCTTAATCAGCCAACATTTATAGCAAACAATATTTTATGTGTATTTACTGCAAGATAAACAATCATATTTTATAAGGCACGAGCAATGGGAAATGCTTTCCCTGGACCTGACGCACTGCTCATATCCATTTATTTATTAATGATAAAACCCGCAAATGATACTACATGTAATTACAGTTGTCAAATATGTGTAGTCAAGCCAAGAAAAACATGTAAATGCGCTAAGCAAATAATCTGCTACAATCGTCTAACAAAATTACTTGTAGGAAAATTGAGTTTTTTTCGTCTCTTTCTGAAATTTAAAGTAATAATATGCCGTAATTGAACTTCTTATGTCTATCTTATACGTTTTCTCGTTGTGTTCTTATGCATGACAAGTTCTCTTCGACTCGTCAGTCGGATAGGGACGTAAACCGGGCGGTCCCTGTATCGTTGTATATCATGCAAGCACGTAAACCACCGTATGAATCTTTTCGTTATTAAGGGTAAAAAAGGCTCTAAGCTTCCTTTTCACATTCTGTCTAGGGTGGCTTTAAATCAACTGTATTGTATTGACGAGCCAGTAAACAACATCCTATTATATACTTTTTGTCTTTTATCATTTCATATCCTCACTAAAACAGTCATTACACCATATCATTCGATAGTATTCCGGAGTTTCATTAGAGCAATATATAGGCTGAGTATTTAAGCATTTTACTCATTACTATTTTTACAAATATCATCATTTTTTTTAAAAGTGCAAGTATGATTATGTGTTTTATTTGTATGCGGTGTCCAGTGGAACAGTCGTATCCGTATTTACTTGATCATGCGTCTAATAATAAGAACAAAAACATAGCGTGTTTCCCTTTACTTAAAGGGAATGTAGCGCCACAGCCAAACCATCTTTATTATTGAGAGTTCTGAAATACTTGAATAAGGGTGAAAGAATTATCAAAATCGGATGATAAACAAAGAAGATATGATCATTTGAAGTTTCTGTTTAAACGGATATGGAAGCAGCCATTTTGAGAGCTATGACATCACGGTTCTAAATGACCATATATGGAATATTAATAAATATAAAAATTTACTGATTTATAGGGAAAAAATGACAGCAACTGTATGAAAAATATGTAATACTTAATGGCAATAATGATTTATATAACCAGTAAAAAAAAATCATTCATTTGCAGTGATTTTCTTCGTTTTAAATGATATTTATCAATATTCCATATATGGTAATATGGAACTATGACGTCATAGTTCTAAAAATGGCGGCTTCCATATTTGTTTTAGAACAACCTTTAAATGGTCATATCTTTTTTGTTTATCATTCGATTTTGATAATTCTTTCACCTTTTTCCAAGTTTTTCAGAACTCTCAGTAATAGAGTTTGTTTGGCTGTGGCGCTACATTCCCTTTAACATCCATTTAAATAGAATGTGTGTTTCTTTAAAAATGGATGAAATGGATTCACATCCATCGTGGAAACATGAACTGTTTAAATTGATTTTACTCTAAACGCGTTTATGTAACATTCACTTTGAATCTAAGAGTAAATACCCACTGTAGTCAAAATTATCTACAGCTCTTTATACAAACAAAAAAAAATGCAGTGATTATAAATATAAAACTAATGTTTTGGTTGATAGATAAAATAGGCAGGACCTGAGGCTGACCGAGATGACCAAACCGTTATATTTCAGAACTCCTGTCCCCATGCATTCTCACTCACCGAGATGATATGGATAATAGGTAGGTGCCAAGGTTGACCGCGTCGTCCAAACCGTTAAGAAAACAGTTTCTTTCAGGAAGCTTAGATCCATCGATGTTGATTCTTTTAAAACTGACATTACATCATCTGAAACTCTTCGCAATAGTTTGGGATGTGGTGATGCTGAGGAGATTTCAAATGTTTATAACAGTGAACTCTCAGCATTGATTGAAAAACATGCACCTCTATGTACAAAAACA
The DNA here is from genome assembly GCA_037043455.1 of Cyrtodaria siliqua. Classification (NCBI taxonomy): domain Eukaryota; kingdom Metazoa; phylum Mollusca; class Bivalvia; order Adapedonta; family Hiatellidae; genus Cyrtodaria; species Cyrtodaria siliqua. The sequence continues at coordinate 99,769 of JAWPHD010001892.1, forward strand.
ATTGTTCTAAGACCGGCCTGCCCTTGGTACACTGAGAATCTACATGAACAAAAACATCTTAAACACAAGCTAGAACGTAAATGGCGTCAATCAAATCTTACCATCGACCATCAGATATATAGGAACCATTGTGCTGTCGTAAATAAGTCACTGAAACAAGCCCGTGAAAGCTATTACATTGACAAAATCGAGTCTTGTGGTCGTGATCAAAAGAGCCTTTTTAAAGTAACAAAACATCTTCTAGGCAACACAAATGAAGTTATCTTACCAGCACACTTATCATCCAAGGCACTGGCTCAAGATTTTAGTGATTTTTTCGTGAACAAAGTTGAAACTATAAGAAATAATATATCTTCTCAAGTTACGGGATATTTCAATACAATTGATATGGACAATTCAAAAGAACATTTCCAGGTATTTGAACCAGCATCAGAAACAGAAATTTCAAAACTAATCGCAAAGTCGGCCAACAAATCGTGCGAACTTGATCCTATTCCAACATGGTTACTGAAAGAATGTTCAAAAGAACTAGTTCCCATAATAACTAAAATAGTAAATGCATCTTTAGACAGTGCGCATGTACCAATATCATTTAAAAGCTCGCGCATCAGACCTCTCCTGAAAAAAGAAACTTTGGACCCTAATACACTCAAGAATTATAGACCAGTGTCAAATCTACCTTATGTGTCTAAGATTTTGGAGAAGGTTGTAGACTCACGCTTAGAATTCCACATGGAATCAAATAATCTGCATGAACCCAACCAATCTGCATACAGAAAATATCACTCTACCGAAACCGCGTTAATCAAAGTTCAGAACGATATATTACAATCCTTAGACCACAACAATGTAACAATTCTAGTAATGTTAGACTTGTCAGCAGCGTTTGATACCATAGATCACAAGACATTGCTAGGAAGGCTGGAGAGCCACTTCGGCATTACAGGACAGCCACTTGCTTGGATGGAGTCCTATCTGAGTGATAGATATCAGACTGTTTGTATAGATGGAGAACTGTCGAAGCCGGTGCATGTGACATACAGTGTGCCACAAGGGTCGGTCCTAGGCCCAAAATACTATGTCATGTACACAAAGCCAGTTGGTGCTATTTGTCTTAAACATGGATTGAACAGACATTTCTACGCAGATGACTCTCAACTATATATGTCTTTTAAACCAATAAACAACACAACCATCGAAGATACAATCAATCGTGTGACTAACTGTGTCAATGAAATTATTCTCTGGATGAACAGCAACATGTTGAAACTCAATTCAGAAAAAACTGAACTGATTGTTTTTACATCCGAGCGCAACTCAAATGCAGTTTCAAACATTACAGTAAAAGTAGACAAGTCCGAAATAACACAGTCAGCTAATGTAAGAAATCTAGGAGCTTTCTTAGACTCCAAGATGAACATGGAGCAACATGTTAACTCTGTGTGCAGATCCACCTACGCTCAGTTACGGCAAATAGGTCGCATTCGACAATATATTAACACAGATGCCACGAAATCTCTGGTCAATGCTTTAGTTACATCACGGCTTGACTATTGCAATGCGCTTCTGTACGGGGTCCCTCAGTACACGATTAACAAACTGCAAACTGTTCAAAATACTGCCGCCCGCATAATAACCAGAACATCAAGGTTCAGTCACATCACACCAATATTAAAGGATCTCCATTGGCTTCCCGTGCAATATAGAGTGAAGTACAAAATTCTTACCCATACATTCAAAGCTCTTCATGGCCAATCACCAGTATATATCAAAGACATGATACAAATTTACAGACCAACACGAAATCTACGCTCAGCACATCAATCATCGACACTGGTGGTTCCATCAAAAAGTAAACAAGTGAAATACGGTGACGGGTGCTTTACATCAGCTGCGCCTACATTGTGGAACTCATTACCATCAAATATTAGAGACTGTGAAACACTTCAAAGTTTCAAGAGACAGTTAAAGACCTTTTACTTTTTGCAAGTCTACGGCCGCCTTATCTGAACAGTTTGCAGCGCATGGCGCACCGAGCTCGCTCGGCAGTCAATCTGTTCAGGCAGCAGACCTTAATATCAATTACTGTGACATTGGAAATGCGAGTTCCTTGCTAGTAGTTTTGCAATTAAAATTAAATAGTTTTCTTATAGCATTTTTTAAAGATTTAACATTTTTAATTTGTATGTTGCTGTTATTACTATTTTTATTAATCCGATTCTTAAAAGTATATATTCAATGTATATTGTTAGCCTTAATGAGTCGATTTTTAACAATATTCTGTTTTAAGTTTTTAGTATTTAAACAATGTAGTCTTAATCGTAATAACTCATTTGATTTTTGTGACCTTATATTATGTGTTTTAATATTCTTAAAGCTTTTGAGGTTTTTTTAGTGTTAATTTTCATACTAGTAGTGATTTTCCGCCTTTATTCCTGTGATATTTTATGTTTATTGTACAGCGCCTTTGAACGTATCTTGTGTATGAAAAGGGCGCTATATAAGTTTGGTATATAATAATAATATATTTCAGAACTACTGTCCCCATGCATTCTCACTCACCGCGATGATATGGATAATAGGTACGTGCCAAGGTTGACCGCGCTATCCAAACCGTTATATATTAGACCTACTGTGACAGTCCCCATTCCCGCTATTACAGCTACTATCAATATGTGAAATACTGAAGGATTATGAAGTACTAATACCTATTCAGAAGCTCAGCACTATATAATCTACGTGTATATATGCATACAATCAGATGTGTATTTCAGAACGAAGCATATATGCTAGTATGTTTTAACGATCATTGTATGATTGTGATTCATACACTACAGTTAACGCCCACAAAATTGGGTAACTATTTTTTATAGGTAATTACAATGAAACGCAAGCTGATTCAATCAATGGATCAGACATGTTTTCTACTATTTTCTTTTATATGAATAATTGATTAAGATGTATTCATGAAAAGTGGAATGCCTTGATTTGCTTTTGGTTTTCAAGGGAACGGAGTATATGGCAAAGGAATGTCCTACATAAACATGTTACTTAATGACCCTTGTCAGCTGAAACCGGTTTAAAATGTATTGTCTCGTAGGAAAATACTGACCTTCATTTGGTTTTAAGAATAAAACGTACCACTTACCATAACCTGTCCGTAGACATCAGTTATAAGTACGTTCTCCTTTATATGAAACAAAAAACGACAAAAAAAAGAGATTGGGTTTAATTTAAACAAGTTTGACACCTTGAAAGAGCAGAAGAAGTGTCTCTGTTCACCTCGTAATAGGTATTGTGGGTTCGTTGCTATCCCCACCTAAACCTTACAATCATTTCAGTATTTTACAATAAGTCGTGATGAATCCATGAGCAAAATGTGTTAATAGTAATTGTATGTTAACATGTATATTTAAAATGTTCAATGGCGGAAATCAGTGTCGCCCGTTTGAACACGTGTGAACCGATTGCGTAACACGGCGTCTTCATAGTATCTGCACGTTTTTGCATTTCATGTCCTCAATACCTTTGTATAATAAAGCTATGACATTCGGGCATATCCATCATAATTGTCCATATAGAAGTGAGCTGTTGTTCTCTTACAACCGGATATTTGTACATGTAAATGGTGTTCGTGTAATTAACTGTATTGGCATACTATATCAACATTTAGGATGGTCAAGTAGGAGGAGTATTTCTCCTAAATGAAATTTGTCTGTTCAATATAGGAAAAGTTATCGTGAAAAAGTTGATTTCTTTTATGGTGGGGGGTCGAGTATTTTACAAACACTGTGGATGTAAACTGGCCAGAGACCCTAGAAAACACGACGACTATGAGAAGTTATGTTATTACCATACACTTGAACATAGAATATTATTAGCATCTACTTCTACCAAGAAAATTGGAATACACATTCTGTTCACCATGGCGATTGGACGATTGGATCGACTCTGGGAGCCCAAATGGCCGTGCAAACCCGGGAAACTTGACATTTATAAGTAGCTACTGTTGAGACCTACAACGTTACATCGCGTTATCCTGATTCATAAACTTTTAATATCCATTAAAAGGCCCCAAAACTCCATTTTGTGGCATGGTTAGCTTTCGAATTAACCCTCGTTTAACATCTTTGGACGTCTCAGTCGAGAGCCACAACATCTCGTAAGGAGTACATTTTGGACTATTTGACCGGCTGTGGCTGCCTAACCAAAGATCGGAGCCGAAAATAATCGACTACTATGAGTAGCTACTTAAAAGACCTAAAATAATTTGTCACATTTTTAATTTTCTGACGGCTAACGGAAAAGTTGATTTTTTATAGTTGGGGGTCGAGTCTTTTACAAACACTGTGGATGTAAACTGGCCAGAGAGCCTGGAAAACTCGACGACTATGAGTAGTTATGTTATTACCATACACATTAACATAGAATATTATTAGCATCTACTTCTACCAAGGAAATTGGAATACACATTCTCTTCACAAAGGCAATTGGATGACTGGATTGACTGTGGGAGCTCAAGTGGCCTTGCAAACCCGGGAAACTTGACAGTTATAAGTTGCTACTGTTGAGACCTTCACAGTTACATTGCGTTTTCCTGGTTCTAACTTCTAATATGCATTAAAAGGCCCCAAAACGCCATTTTGTGGTGAGTTTGAGCCCCGAACCACCACTCAGTCGGCGGATCGATGAATTTATAAAACGCGAAAATTATGGCTATGGGGCGTGGTTAGCTTTCGAATTCAACCTTGTTCAACATACTTGGACGTCTCAGTCGGGAGCCACAACATCTCGTACGGAGTACAATTTAGACTCTTTGACCGGCTGTGGCTGCCGAACCAGAGGTCAGAGCCGAAAATAATCGACTTCTATGAGTAGTTACGTTATTACCATACACTTTAACATAGCATCTACTTCTACCAAGAAAGGTGGAATACACATTCTGTTCACCATGGTGATTTGATGATTGGATCGACTTTGGGAGCCCAAGTGGCCCTGCAAACCAGGGAAACTTGACAGCTATAAGTAGCTACTGTTGAGACCTACATAGTTACATCTCGTTTTCCTGGTTCATAAACTTCCAATATTCATTAAAAGGCCCCAAAACGTCATTTTGTGGTGAGTTTGAGCCCCGAAGCACCACTCAGACGACGGATCGATACGTTTATAAAACGCGAACATTTAGGCTATGGGGTGTGTTTAGCTTTCGAATTAACCCTCGTTTAACATCGTTGGACGTCTTAGACAGGAGCCACAACATCTCGTACGGAGTACATTTTGGACTCTTTGACCGGCTGTGGCGGCCGAACCAGAGGTCGGAGCCGAAAATAATCGACTACTATGAGTAGCTACTTTAAAGACCTAAAATGTTTTGTCACATTTTTCATTTTCTGACCGCTAACGAAAAAGTTGATTTTTTTATAGTGGGGTTCGAGTCTTTTACAAACACTGTGGATGTAATCTGACCAGAGAGCCAGGAAAACTTGACGACTATGAGTAGTTATGTTATTATCATACACTTTAGCATAAAATATTATTAGCATTTATTTCTACCAAGAAAATTGGAATACACGTTCTGTTCACCATGGCGATTGGACGATTGGATCGACTCCGGGAGCTCAAGTGGCCCTGCAAACTCCGGAAACTTGACAGCTATTAGTAGCTACTGTTGAGACCTACAAAGTTATATCGGAGTTTGAGCCCCGAATTACCACACAGTCGGCGGGTCGATGAATTTATAACACGCGAAAATTTAGGCTATGGGGCGTGTTTAGCTTTCGAATTAACCCTCGTTTAACATCTTTGGACGTCTCAGTCGAGAGCCACAACATCTCGTAAGGAGTACATTTTGGACTCTTTGACCGGCTGTGGCTGCTGAACCAGAAGCCGAAAAAATCGACAACTATGAGTAGCTACTTAAAAGACCTTAAATGATTTGTCACATTTTTCATTTTCTGTCCGCTAACGAAAAAGTTGATTTTTTATATTGGGGGTTCGAGTATTTTACAAACACTGTGGATGTAAACTGGGCAGAGAGTCAGGAAAACTCGACGACTATGAGTAGTTATGTTATTACCATACACGTGTACATAGAATATTATTAGCGTCTACTTCTATCAAGAAAATTGGAATACACATTCTGTACGACTATGAGTCTACTTATCCAGCGATGAGGATAATTTTTATTTTATAACTTTTACTCCATTTGAAGATGTTTTTTGTTTTTAATTTAACAGTATTTATTTATATGTTTTCACTTCACCGTTTTATTAATGTTTTCTTTCTTTGATTTGTGGTTTATATTTTATTTTTCAAACAATAACAAGTATAGTGATTATTAATAATCGCTAGCAGTATCAGTCTGCTCGTCACTTGATGCAATACTGATGACAAGCTCGTCTACATCTCTTTCAACAGCTTTGTTGGTTGCCCAGTAGCGCTTTTTCGCCGCAGTGCTATGGTTACAGCAAGACTGCCATTTTCCCGCAGTAATTGTTTCCATGCCAAAACTATGTATATTACTTTTCACAATAAATAATGTCTTTAAAAACATTTGAACTCATATAAACCGTATTTATTTATTGTTTTTAAAAATAAAATCGAAAAAAAAAAGAAAATATTAAATAAACTCGTACGAATCGAACCCGTGACCCTATTTAGCAAACTCATCACTTGGAAGTCTGTTATCATATCCACTGGGCCAAACCAGCTATAGACTAAAATGCTATAACATAAATACGTAAAGCTGCCCTACCTATATGACAATGAAATAATCGAAGTTTGTTTACAGCAGTTCCAACTTACCTGTACCTTTATTTTCCTACAATATAATACAAAACCATGTATCACCTCTAGAAATTTACTGAGTCCATAACACTATGCTACTAAACATAGATGTCGGAACTTCCCATACATAAATGTCAGATTGGAATGTTGGGGATCGCCCAACTAGTAATCCATTAAGAACAATGGATGTTTTAATATGAAATGGGAAGTATCAGACTATTTGTTTGTGCATTTGTGAACATTGTGGGTTAATTAAATAATTTAACATTATGTCATTTGTAAATTCACCAGAATTTGAATTGTTTACCAATGTGTAATGAATACATGTGTAGACCCATGTATAATGAACACATGTGTAATTGTTGCAATGTAATGTACATGTTTTAATGCGCGTGTAATGTACATGTTTTCATGTCTTTCCTGTTGGTGGTTTTCAGTTAATTTGACTTAATACAATTTTGTTTTAAATTTGTTTTAATTTGTTTTTTGATACATGTATTCTATTTTAATGATGTGTAAAGAGGTATATAATAAAATGATCATTACTATAGTAACTTGTTCAGGAAATTTGTATCACCTCTCGTAGGTAAATGCCAGATCAGGATCGCACTCGAGGCAACGCCTCTCGTGTGAACCTGATCTGGCACTTACCAACTCGAGGTGATACACACTTCCAGAACACGTTACTATAGTAATAATCCTATTTTATTTTATTTGTAAATGATGTCTCGTGTGGTATTTATAGATAAATGGAGAATTATATGGACTAATTTATTTAACATGAAACACAAAACAACTTTCAGTAAAATTGTACCAAACATTTTGAATATAAAGGGTACAATTTCTGCCAGGTACGTTTTTTTTCTAGTATTATGTTCTCATCAATAGTGTTGAATTACTGTCATATATTATATTACTGACATTGCTCATGCGTATATTATGCAGTTGATTGACAATACTTATTTCAATTAACCATAACCCATCCATTTTGGATTGTTTATGTCAAAGTTTGCTGACCAACAGCTCTTAGAGAACAGCAGTTACCATTTTTGAATCAATTATCAATTATCTTATATTGTACTATATGTATTAAATTAATATATAAAGGAGAACAGTATTGTCAGTATTGAGTATGTCACCGCCCGTTCCCCCCAATACACACACAGGCATACAACTGTAAATACAATTAATATGTTACATATTGTACTGTGTAGATCTATATATATGTATCTGCATAAACCGCCGGCAGTCAACAGCAAGTGATTTGCCGCAAAAAAATTTGACATTTCAACTGTAACCGACAGACACACACATAAAAAATACACATAGACATTGCTCTCCCAAAATAAGACCCGTACCCAGTTATTAAATAATAGTAATATCAGTAGATTCTGTATAAAAATGCAGGTTGTATTCACTACCGTTCGTACTAATTAATAAATTCGACAGTGTTATCTTTCGTACTACGTCGATCCTATTTTTTGTATGGCTTATCCTATAAAATCGTAGGTGTACGGTACTGTTTTTTTTTTTTCAGAACGAAACACCAATTAAACCAAGTTTATACGCATGAAATTTGACATATGCATTACTTGTAATGTTTTGTGTCTGAATGCAAGCAGAAAATTGTATTTTAAACAAACGTATTTTATTAACAAGAGGCCCAACAGGGCCTGTGGACGCTCTACTGGCTCAAGATAAAGTTTATATAGGTGGCTTTGAAGTAGAATACCGCTTAAGCCGGTGCTAGGGGTTCGTGAGAGGTGTTGCTTCTTTTACATTACTTCTCATGAACAGACTCAATAAAACCGAGTCTGCTGTATTATTTTCTTAATTGTGTTTGTTGCTCCCAAAGGATCACCTTTATCAGTATTTATTAACATTTACACTAGCGTTCGTTTAGTGCAGTGTAGCGGCTGTAAAACGTCTCCCCGTGCTACGAATCAGTAGTGTTATTTTTTACTGGTCCTTTGGGACCAAGGAGCCCAATATAGGTGGCTTTGAAGTAGAATACCGCTTAAGCCGGTGCTAGGGGACGTGAGAGGTGTTGCTTCTTTTACATTACTTCTCATGAACAGAACCAATAAAACCGAGTCTGCTGCTTTATTCTCTTAATTGTGTTTGTTGCTCCCAAAGGATCACCTTTATCAGTATGTTTTTCAAAAATCATTCAACCGGAACATGGTGAAGGTATACGCAATAAGGCTTGATACTGACCATCCCTGCAAAATGTCGTTGAAATCCAGCCAGGGGTTCAGGAGAATTAGTCTAGACAAAGTTAGTGTATTAAAACCTTTAAGGGCTCATAACTCTGCTAAAATTCACTCAACCAGAACATGGCAATGACAGGTGCAACTAGGCTTAGTACTGATCATCCCCGCCAAGATTCGCTGAAATCTGGCAAAGAGTTCAGAAGAGACTAAGCTGGACAAAGTTAGTGTATTAAAACACTATAACTATAACTATTCCAACATCATTTAACCGAAATATGACGATAATATGCACAACCAGGCTTGATACTGATCATCCTTGTCAAGTTTCGTCTATATCCAGCCAGGGAAAAATCTGTGGTATCAAAATCTTTTAAAGAGCCATAATTCTGCAAATATACGTAAACCAGAACGCGACGATGACATGCACAACTAGGCTTGGTGCTGATCATCCCTGCAAAGTTTCATTGAAATCTGGCGAGGGGTTCAGGAGAAGTTTGTGTATTAAAACCTTTAAAGGGCAAAAATTCAGCTAAAAATCATTCAACCGGAACACGGCAATGATTTGCACAACTAGACATGGAATTGATCATCTCTAAAAAGTTTCGTTCAAATCCAGTCAGGGGTTCAGGATAACTAGTCAGAGCATAGTTTGTGTATTAAACCTTTAAAGGGCCGTAACTCCGCCAAAAATCATTCAACCGGAACACGGCGATGATTTGAACAACTAGACATGGAATTGATCATCCCTAAAAAGTGTCGTTTAATCCGGCCAGGGGTTCAGGAGAACTAGTCAGAACAAAGTTTGTGTATTAAAACCTTTAAAGGGCTATAACTCCGCCAAAACCATTCAACTGGAACGAACACGGTGACTATGTACAACTAGGTTAGGTACTGATCATCCCTGCAAAGTTTCAATGAAATCCGGTCAAATGAAGGCCTTTTCTTCTTAATGAGGCAAAGATATAGCATATTTCAGAATTTCAAGGGCTATAATGGTCCAATCTGCATGGTTTTCGAACTTGTCCGAGCTTTTATTGATATTGACACTCTGGTTAAGTTTCGTAAAGATCGGATGAAAGATGAAGACCCTATCGCCTTAACGAGGCAAAATGTAGGATTTTTAACTAAATCAAGGGCCATAACTCCTCTGTTACTGGTCCAATCTGGCTGGTTTTCGAATTTTTCCGAGCTTTCATTGATATTAACAATCTGGTAAAGTTTCGTAAAGATTGCATGAAACATGAAGGCCCTATCATTTTAACGAGGCAACATATAGCATTTTTAACTTAATCAAGGGCCCTAACTCTGTTGTTACTGTTCTGATCTGGCTGGTTTTCGAACTTGTCTGAGCGTTCATTTATATAAACAATCTGGTAAAGTTTCGTAAAGATCGGATGAAAGATGAAGGCCCTATCGTCTTAACGAGGCAAAATATAGCATTTTTAACTGAATCAAAGGCAATAATTCCGCTGTTAATGGTCCAGTCTAGCTGGTTTTCGAACTTGTCCGAGCTGTCATTGATATTACAAATCTGTGCAAGTTTTTTAAAGATCAATTAATAAATGAAGGTGCTAGAGTGCTTACAAGGCTAAATATGGCATTTTCAGCAAAACAAGGGCCATAACTCCGGTGAAATTATTCCGATCTGGCTGGTTTTCGAACTTGTCCGAGCTTTCATTGCTATAAAGACACTGACAAAGTTTCGTGACACATTTTAAATTTAAAAATATGAGTACAAAGAGGAAGACTTGAACTTGTGTAAGCTATTTGCTAGATTTTCTGAAATTAATTAGTAAGTAAATTAGTAAGTAAATATCTCCTATATAGTTCTATTGGCCGATTGGTAGACTCGTCGACTCGTCGATAAGCCGTTTGAGGCAAATTCTTTGCTATGAAAGGTTATCTCGGATAAAGGCCCTTGTTTTGCATCTGAAGAATTTGACAATTTTGCTAAAGAGTTGGATTTTAAAACATAGCACTTCAAGTCCACAGCACAGTGCGGGAAATGGGTTTTCCTAAGCCTATGTGAAAATATGCAAACGTATTTTCACTAAAGCAAAGGCTGCTAAGAAAGACCCACTGATAGGATTATTAAAGTATAGGACCACACCCTTAGATATTGGTTTCTCACCCTCAGAACTTCTAATAGGTAGGCATCTGAAATATATTCTCCCAACCTCAAAAATAAAATGTGTTTCCCTGCCAAATTTTCCCCAAAATTGTTAAAGAAAAACTACAAGCTATGAAACAAGTTTTCGCTAAATATGATCGTTTTTTAGGGAAAAAACAACAACACTGATTTATATTGACATGCCAAGTCAACGCACTATGCACATTATACTGTTGGTTACATACACAATATAATACCTACTATTTTACATTAAGAAAATCTATAAGTTATGATTTCAACTCTAATGATAATGAGTTAACTCTGATAACTATATGTAATTAAAGAGAATATAAAAATATTTAGTTATTATTTAGTTGTTATATGTACTGTTTGATTTGATATGTTTGTGAGTTTGATTTACTTGAAAATACTAAAAGAATTGGTCTTGAAATTGAAATATATGTTTACAGTATGCACCCAGCCAGAAGTTGATAGTCTTAATTGAATTTTGTATGTATAAATATGCAACTTTGTCCACGCAGAATTAAATGTTAGAAGTATATATCACTGCCTTATCTCTATTTGCAGATAGCATTTTGTTACACCAACTTATTGCTAAATGTGCCTATCTGCTGTCAGATAATTGATGCCCTGCTGTGCGAAAATGGGTATTTTATTGCTCTGGGGTCAATTAATTACATGGATGAATTGTAGAGATTCTAAATAAACAGAAAAATCTCGGTTTAGTCCGTAAACTGTGTATAAATGTCTTCCTTCCTCTAGTGCATGTATACAAGGCTGTTGTACATCATTATCAATTTACTATAATTAACATTGTATTTAACCCTCATCTTGCTATGAATGCACAATAAACTGTCCTTTCTTTTTATTGTTGGACCATTTCATTTATGATACAAAGGGTTGTTTGTGGAAATGACTGATGAGCAGCCAGACAGTGTAAACCCTGGTCACTGCTGGCTGATCTGGGTTTACACTGGATACAAAGGCTATTTAAGTACCGCTTAGCAGGATCGGGTTAACGTTAAAACAGACATGTTAGTCTGATATACTATATATATATAAGCATGTTATTTGTTAACATATGCCCTACAAGTGAGTATTAAAATAATAAAAAGATAAAATAATAATAGCATATAATTATATGATTTTTAAATATGTTTAAACACCAAGATTTTCTATTAAAAGAAAGGGGAGGAGCCTATTTTCAAATGGTGGCTGTTTTTTGGCACATTGTTGAATTCAGAGATTTTTTTCTACAAAACCATATTTTTAGGTTATATTTTTTAAAAAAAAAGGCACAACTGTAGGGAAAAATATAAACTACACAAATAATTATTCATTTTTAAGAAGTGTCATGGAATAAATGAGAAATAATACTTTGAAATGTCCAAAATCCATCAAATTTTCAAATTGAAACAACCTTTGACCCAAGTCATGTGATGTAAACAACCTTCTTAGCAAGCATCCTGTATATCTACTCCTGTGAGTAGGCACACATTACTGCAGTAGGATATTGGTCAATATAAATAGTAGAAATTGTGTAGTGAATATTGTTCTTACCTTTATAAAAGCAGTATACTTCCAATTTAAACGTTATTCTTTTTTGTGAATACAACTGATAGTGAATACAAATGTTAAGTATTTTTTATTTAGAATATAATTTGACACTTTTTCTAAGAGTATATAGTTAATTAAGGATCTGTAAATTAGTCCTGCAAATCGATTGCTAGGTGTCATAAAACATGAAAATATAATCTAGTTCCAATTATGTCCCATATATGCCTGACCGGGTGGATTTGGATACAGGCTTCTGAACTCTGTCAGAACACATGAAGGCATAATCTCCCTAAGAGTCCAAACATTGTCATCATGATCCCTGTCTCTATTTAGGAGTCTTTGCCTTTTTGTATATATTCTTGGAGATACCAAGCTCCAGCATTGGACACCATATTCCAAAACTTCCTGTACTTCACTTTCCGGATACTGCTATTTCTGGGGTGTGGGTTTGCACCATTACCAAGCCAAGTTTGACGTTTGGTGGTAATACTCGTACATGGTGCAATAAAACAGTGTCTATATCTTTGATCGTCATTTTAGTTGGCAGCTTGTCTATTGTTGTCATTATTGTCCTCATCATCGTCACTATTTCCTTCGTATCCACCATTTGCTATAGATTGTCTGCATTATCATCACTATCATCATTATCATCACTCTAATCATCTTTAGCATCATTTCCTCCACATGGATCTGTGGCACCTACAGAGACTAATGTCAACAGTCTTTCATTCTCATCAATTTCGTGTATATCATCTGACCAGTTTGATTTTACTAAAGATTCGTCAAAATTCCAATTGTTATTATTCAAAAAAAAATGAAATAAAGTCTCAAATTGTTCTCTGGTGACTTTCAACATTATTTCTCGTTTTTCAGCCACTTTCTGGAGGGAAATGTAAACATGTCTTGACCCGAGATTGTTCCATTATTATAGGGGGGAGAGGGAAGGGGATTATGCCTTACTGATATACATAAAACATATGAACATTGAAATAAATAATAATCTTTATATATTTTTCTTTAATTGTACATCCTTACATAAATTATTGGTAAGTTCAACAGTAACTATCAGTCGTGAATCTAGTTTACACATTACTGAAACCCACCACTGTCACTGATAGTGGACTGCCTTTGCACTATATCCTTGAAATAGTTGGCCTAGTTCTCACCATGATGTCCATGTAGTGTAATTAATTTGCAATCTCTTGTTTATGAGATGTGGATGCAATGCAAGATTATAGCCTTGTATCTAGTTCTCTAATTATCTATCACAAATTGTTATCTAACTAATCACTTATAAAAATAACAGGTGGCTTGAATGTTACAACCAGGTACTATTTAAATTAATGTAAGCAAGATTATTTCAAGAACAAGCTTCATCGGATATGCACATGTATTCATTTTATTCAGGTGTGATACATGAGGTTGAGGTGTGATACCACTAATTGTTTTCCCCCATAGACACTAATGTTAAAGTGTCACATAGAAATGATTTGCTGCCAACTCAACTCAAGTATGGATAATGCAGCAGTGTAATGTTCATATAGAAAACTAATTTTCCTCTTGAAAAACCACCAGAAAAGGTGGGGTCACTCGACATGTAAGAAAGTTCTTGTTTGTTTACTAAACGGGTCAAGGTTACAGCTGTTTTCATTGATTGACTGTTTTCACAAAGTGTAAGCATAGAGTCGAAGTTTCAAAAATGTTCATCAGTTATCCAGTAAAACCCATTAATACGCTTCTTATATATACAAGCATAAAATCGAATAGAAATGGGCAGTTTTTCCCTACTTATAATGCCCATTTACATCAAAAGAGGAGGGATTACTTTTAATTATAGGAACTACATTCGACTACACCTCAATGGTTTACATGTAATTAGTGGTGGTAATCCTTGAATTAATTACTCATACTGCTGTAATTGTAATAATGATTAGACATTCTTTGAAAATTAGTTAATATTATATCTGTAAAAATGGAACCACATCATGCAGGCGATGACCTTGAACGAATTAAAGACAAGGCTAAACCTTTTTAATTATCAAATTGTCTTAATTTTCAAATGTTCTGGTCGTTATGATCAATCTGCAATCATGTGAATAAGTTTGTGTTATTATGCTATTTTAATTCTTTACCATATGTCGTTAATATAGTCTAATTACAAAATATCAGATATTATGGTATTCGTTATACCCTATGCTGGTCAGCACCTATGCAGTTTAGAGGCAAGCATTATTAAACACTAATAGTTTGAGTTCAGTGTATTATCAGCTGTTCATGGTAAGCCCTGCCTTATCTGATGTGTGTAGCTCCTACCGGCCATGCAGGTTTAACAATAACTGTTGCTTGTATCAAAGTTCATTAGGCCAAATAAAATAATAAGTGTGGTTACGGTTTCCCGACCGACCCTTGGCATTTTAAGTTTTCTTTTCTTCTTTTTTTATATTTTTTTCTAGATCTGATGATATCTACAAATATATAGTTAACTTTATTTATTTATTGGGTATAAAAGTATAGTATACAAAAAAGACAAAATATAAAATAAAATATTGTAATAGGAACCACACATATACTTTTATTTGGCCTTATCTGGCAGTGCATTACAATGGTAATTATATGTGACAGTTTAATCATCATGTTACTAGATAACATTTTACTGGAGTATCGAAGCACACGCCCTATAATTGCTCCAATTACCACTTGTCAACTTATCAGTTCAGGAAATGACATTTTAATCTAGGGGTGTCAGAGAAATGTACGCAGTAGTATTTTTAATACATGATGATTTCAATAAATAGTAATAATGTTTATTTCCTTCATGCAGCATATATAAACATTTAAAAGTGTTAATTCTAGTAATAATTGTAGTAAAATAATGCCAATTATTTTGTGTTTTATAAGCTCAACATTACATATAGTGTTCATTTAATTTAATTTGAATGTAGTTTTCCAGTTAAGTCTGTATATTATACAATTATGGAGATAATAGCTGTTATACATGATGTGATATTCAAAACAAATAATTTACAAGACGACAGCCGTGTCAATAATGTTTTTCTGTGCATTATTAACCGAGGCGATAGCCGAGATAAATAATATTTTGATGCATGTCATCATCATGTATAACAGATAATAAGTCTAGATTTTTAATATGTCAATAAAATACGGATTAATAGTTCAACATCATATTTTATTATATTTTGCATTTTTCTCGGGATAAAGGCAGGGTACTTTTGAAACGAAAGCATTGCAACTTGTCTTCAATGTGATTGATGTTACAGCTGAAACAACTTGTTTTCTTTAAGTCTAAACAGCAAACAGAGTAACAGCTAGCTTGTTGTTGACCAGTTTGAATGTTACGGTTGAAAACAAAGTCTCCAGATGTTTTACTTGACCACACTAACTTCAAATATTACCTGTTTACATAATTTAAAACGTGTAGTGGTGTAGGCACAGGAATATGAACTAAAACTGGGTGTATAATTTGTATGTAATTTTGAAAATCGATATCCAGCAAATTTAATTGATATCGTCCATCCCCGACTTGAAGAGGGTGCAACTGATATATTTGAATAGAAACACCTTCTTATTCTGTAGTTTAAACTGCAGCGAACGAATGAATTTGGGCTCTCGATTTTTACAAACGTATCCTTGACAAAATATAAGCGTCTAACAATAATAACGCCATAGCATGTAGCTTATTGGTCAGCAGAACTAAAACTAAAACAGATATTACGTGAAATTATTGAATTCCCAATTTTAGAAAACTAAAATGGCTCAGATGAAAAAAAGAAGGATTTGCTATGTAACGATTGCTACGGGTATACATATACCTATTTATACACTTGTATATCTAAGGTTTTTTTCCAAGTGGAAAGAGAGTTTGGGTCCGCCTGCTCTCTACTGCATCATTGTATAGTAAACTTCTTAATACATTAGCGATCTGAGCACGGCTCACATAAAAATATATAACTGATAGCAATCTATATTCGGGACATTTCGAAATACAATTGCGGATTGTGCTTATATGTTATATCTCGTTTTATCACATAAAATGGCATTTTTGAGTGCAATAAAGCCATGACATGTCGTTATACACTAGTATATTACAGATGCAAATGAGGATGTAATCACTGTGTTTGTATACAGTAAACCATATAATCCCGATTATTTGCATGGTATATCATACGTATCAGACCCCTTAATTATTTATCATTATTTGAAATCTTGCTTTCATTAATGCATGTTAGTAACGTTAAGTAATAGATAGAGTCTGGTCTCAGCGAGTTGGCTTATTTAAACACCGAGATGGGCGTAGCCGATCGAGGTGTTTAAATAACCAACGAGCTAAGACAGACTCTATCTTTTTTGTAGCATGGTGTACTTAGTAACACTGTGACGTCATAGTGACCGTACTCTAAATTCCAATATCCGGTAGTTGTAGTACGGTATAGTCACGCTCCTTTAGTTACCCTAAAGTAAACGATGTAATGCTCTGCATTCATCAAAGGAAATGCCACCGACCATGCTACAAATTTGGTTTAAGGTGTCGCATTATTTGTAGGCGAACGCATTACAGTCGCGCAACTTAGCCGACGTCATGAAAAAGGCAACACGAACGTCATGATTTCTGTTACAAATTGCCGCCATATATAAGGCAAGTTGACAAAATTAAAGTGAAACTATCACGTCGTAGATGTGTTTTGTCGTAAACAGAATCTTACATTCGTGACTGTATTATTGGGTTTAATAAATTCGTTGGATAAAAATATTCTATCATTTTATTAAAATCAATACTACACAGTCACCCATGTAAGATCGTCTATATCGGTAATGACATGACTAGCAGTAGCATAGCACAATTTTAGATATTTACTGTTTTACTCATTGAATCGAATGTGGCATTCTGAAAGATTGTTGCTGTAATTAAACGTTTTTAACACTTATAACTATCTAGTATAAGGAGTTTTGGAATTTATCGAGGATTCCATATTTGACTTATAGCCAGTCTGACATATGATCCTCAAACAAAAACATATATATTTACAATATGTACACACGTTTGTTGAAACAATGTTATATATAAAATAAAATAAAAATGTCTAGAAATGGTATAATATATTACAAGAGTAATGCATAATGATTTCTAACATAAATAAAAAGATGAGCTTTAACATATGATTTATAACTAAAGTCCACTACTTATATTTGTCTGTGGTTAGACAACAAACCAGCTAATCCATCACAAGACAAAACAAGCTTAGGTAAATGTATAATTTAAACAGCTCATATTTATCCCATGGTTAGACAAGATACTTAGCTAGACCACCATGAGACAATATTTTACCATTTAAATTTGTAACGCATCATTAGCCAATCACGTGCGTTGTTACCTACAGGCCTTTTAAGATAATCCTTCTACAACATGTTGTTATCAAAGTAGAATACCTTTGAATTTGCTGCTAGGCGCGTACGAGGTGTCTTTCATAACCTCTCTCAAACGGACTCAATACAAACAGGTCTGTTCAATTATTCTCTTGCTTGCGTTCGTTGCTCCCAAAGAAACGTTTATTTACATATACATTTTTTATCACAGATAACTACTAATAATGGATCAGTATAATAGCTGTCTACATATTTTACAAATAGTCAAACTAAACATACTTATGAGCTTTAAACCATATAGAGGATATTTGTTGGTTTGGAGTGAATATGGGATTTATTTTCATCGAAAAGTTAGAAAACTTGTATATTCCCGAGTGCTTTAGCACGAGTAAAAATGTAAGTTTTCTCACTTCGAGATGAAAATAAATCCTATATGCACGACAAACCAACAAATATTCTATTTATTATATACTTTTTATCATGCAACATTACCAAACTGTTTCAAACAGAAAATACTTTTTGTTTCGACAGTTCCCCTTTAACGTATTCGCAGATAACTATAGTAACGCCAGCGCGTGAGTCGATTTACGTAAATTTAGTGCGCATAGAATATAGTTCTAAACTTTGCCAAGAATTATGACTGTTATAAGCAAATGTAGAAAAAGTTAGTTCCATTTTTCCGGCAGTGAGAATCACTGTGAAAATATAAACAATGAGATTATAAGGTTTGTTCTAACCATACAATCCACTATTTCACTGGCAAGTATATAATAAATGATCTCACATTTGGTCCACACAATGATAAAGTATATATTGTTTTATAAACATTTAGGTCGTTGTGAATGTGTTTCAAAATGTGTAAAACGCCTTTTGTAGAATTCATGTTATATCGTTTTAGGTGTTTCAGCGACGACAGGATGGATCTGTTGACTTTTACCTTGGTTGGGAAGATTATGTTGAGGGCTTCGGTGATCCAAATGGAGAATTCTGGATGGGTCAGTATAACACTAATAACATTTTATTGTCGAACATATAATGTGCATCTGGACAACTACATCTTACATTAATTATGTCATTATTAGAATCTAAACCCTCACCTCTCATTATGTTTCAGGTCTGGAACCTCTGTATAGGATATTAAGCAACGCTCCGAATGATTACGAATTACGCGTCGATCTGGAGAGTTTTGAGGGGGTAAAGCGGTACGCGGAATACAGTACGTTCTATATAGACGGAGCAGCCGACAAATACACACTACACGTGGGTGGATATAGCGGCGACGCAGGTAACGTATATATATATATATAAATAGTTTTAAATAAATGAGCATTTAGTTTATGCTCATATATTATGCTTATATACAATATATTATAAACCATATTCATACCAACATTTTACGTATTATAAAAAGATAAACAAGTTTTATAACACTAACATCGAGTAAACCAAACTCTGTATAGTATGTAGATGATCTCTCTCGAGTGCGTATTTCTGTTTATTTTTGCATTTACTGCGCGAGTTAGCAAATACGATGTGATGTGACGGCTGTTGAGCATCTTATTGTGTTTAAATAATTCGAATCATTAGCACGACTGTGATATAAAAGATTTTACAGACTGTGTCCAATCCTAATAAATACTGAAAAGGGGATCCCTCGGAAGCAACAAACACAAACAAGAGATAAAAGTAGCAGACTCGTTTTTATTGAGTCTGTTCATGAGAGGTAATGTTAAGTGCAATTCCTCTTACACCTCCTAGCACTGGCTTAAGCAATATTCTACTTTAAACCCGCAAATAATGAGTTTGACTCTTTTCAGACGAATGCCTCCTATACAGAACTATTTATAACTTTCATGATCATATTACTGTACAAAATGATCTAAAACAAAAGGAAAATGGGCAGCATCTCATTTCTGACATAAATATCAATTTCATTATCTTCATGTGTCTTGTTTATTTTAAATAGTAGCACTTATACCATAACACACGTCAGAGTTAGCATTTGACAACAGTATCGTTTGAAAAAGAAGTTTTAGTTGGGAAAATATACCCTTCACTCAACGTTGCTCGACGTCGTTTCGCCTTTTGTGTATGTATACTATAAAATTAGATATACAAATCGAACAGGAAAAGTAGCATTCAAGGACGACAGTCAACCACAAACACACACAGAAACAAAGAACAACTGTAAAGATGAATAAAAGGCCAAATAAGACATCATAAACACAAAAGGGTTGACAATAGGGCTGACAATAGGGCTTCCGCCTTATAGAGAATATCATGTAAGTGCCCGATCACATCCAGTTTATCAGTTGAGACTGAGAAAAAATGAAGCCCGAGGCTGTGCCGAGGGATTCATTTTTTTCGTGCCGAACCTGATAAACTGGATACGATCAGGCACTAACATGATATTCTATTCGTTTAAAATCCTTTAATTTACCTTTTTCCATTTTTTTCCGTTCAAAAATACCCAGATGTCATCAAATATACCCTGACGTCATCAAAAGAGGTACTGACGTCATCAAAAGAAGTGCACTTGACGGGACAGGAACGTAACTGCCGAGATAAGGTTTTATCTCAGGCACCTGTTTCTCGGCAGATTTATGCAGATCGACGTGATAAATAAGTCTTACGAGCGACAACGGTTTTCATACTGCCTGTTAATGCTGCCTAGTTTGTTAGAATATGATCGCATATAGCAAACTAGAAATTAAATAAGCATCCACTCTACATATATGAAAAGGGAAAGCAAAACATATTTCTTCTATCCCTGTTCTCTTCATACTAAATCGTTCTCCTGCTGGTAAACATACCCCCTTCTTTCGGAGTTGATAATTCTGCTCTTATTGTCTCTTACCTTAAAGTTAACCAATCTTTGTTTATTCTCCCTTTAAATATCTCTGAACCTAACAACTAAATTATTTCATTATACTCTAAAGTTATAATGTCAGTAAAACACTTATATATCCTGTTTTAATGTATGTTTTTACATATACTGATTTGTAAAGCATGTTATCTATTAGATGATGAAATAAAACTGTTTATCACAAAAAAAAATGTTGTTAGATGATATAGCATTGCTTGGATTTCTATTTACATGTCCCGTTTAACAGGAATGACGATAGAGTAAGAGTGAGGTTTAGGGCAGCCTAAAACATGTTGTTTTGCCACTGACTATTCCAAAGCGGTACCCTAGTGTCAACCCTTTGATATTTGAGGTGTCGCATACTATGTACATTATTATACAAACGACTATTTTTCAACTAAAATAAAATTGTAGGTAAAATTGTAGGTGAACATGTCACTTTAAATATATTAACGTTCGATGTTTCAGGTGACTCGTTGACGTATCAAAACGCAATGCCGTTCATGACAAAGGAAGGTAACAATTGCGCAGTTACGTTCACAGGGGCATGGTGGTATAACGCGTGTCACCAATCAAACCTGAATGGCGTATACTATCCAGATGGGACCAGAACTAATATATTTGCTAAGCACGTGGTGTGGAAAACCTGGAAAGGACATTATGTATCACTGAAGAAAACAGAAATGAAAATCAGAAGAAAGCTATAGATCCCGTGTACTCATAAGGACCAAAATATAAAGCACAAAATATAAAGCAGAAAATAAAGGGACTTACGACAATCTTGAAGAATATATTACGCATTAAAATAGCATCTTAATATACGAATCCCATTTTGACATTGGACAGTGGATTTTAGCTTGGATGTAGTACTCGGTGTTATTTTCAAATACTCAAACTAATGAATCATGAATGAAACAGTAATATTTCATTTAAATTAAACTTAACTGTAAAGATCATTTTAAGCGTCTCTATCAAAACAAAATATCGAATAAAAGAACTATTTAAAGCTAACAGCATCTTCATAACCAATACGACATCTCAACGTAGTATATAATGCATAAGTTGAATTATGTTGACAACATCGTCTACGTTTACATTCCAATAAATGTTCATTTGTTTATTGTCCTTGTTATTTCTCTCCACCACAGACCTAATAACAAATAGATCGGACACTATGAAAATTATCTGAATTTCACGTGACACAGTGCGAAAATTTCACAAATTATTTACCAACTTTAAACACATATATCATGCATATCATGAAGAGTTTTATAGATACAAGTGTCATTCATGCCAAATCCCATCACACATTTAATTTTCTTTCCAATGGTAGTAAATTTTTTTTAAAGAGTTTGTCGGAAACATTGACTATGTCAAAACATTGATTTTTAAGATAAAAGCGAAAAATTATACATTTTTAACTTTGAACATATTTTTATACAATTTCTTATTTTGAAAAAATAAACAAGAATTGTTATAATCCCATTTTGCTATTCACTATGAATCTTTTGAATGTATTTTCATCAAAATCAATGAATAATTGAGAGAGAAGATAGAAGGAAAAGTTAAGGTGCCACGTGATATTTTGGTTACTTCATTGGTTAAGATAGGAAGTTTCCTATCTGTTTATTAAATTGTAATATGTCTGTGTCTCCACTTATCAATTATCAGATTTGACTATTTCCATTTAAGGACATTGGTCCGGCCATCTTTAAAATGGCGATCTATTCTAAAACTAGATGGGGTATGGTCAAGTGAAACTGTCAACCAAATGCATGTTTTAGACACACTATTAGTGTGAACATAATATCAGAAGGAATGCTTACTTGTATATGACAGACGTGCCCTTTATATCCGGAAGGTTTGGTAAAAGTTTACTTTATTTATTCCTTTGGTTGAATATTTCACTTGATCATACCCCATCCAGTTTTGATATATTGTTTAATTTAAGATGCTGACCAAAAGTCCTTAACTACCATATACATGAAGACATATAAATTTAAATTCTTATGAGTCCAATGTCATAACTAGTTACTTCGGCAAATTTTATTAACAGTAAAGTTAAATGTCTCATAACAGAGACATGTCTATCGTCTTCTGACATTTTAAATAGAGTCAACGTTTACGAGTACATTTAAAACTATTACATGGAAGAAAGAAAAACAAAATGCATGATTATTTTAAGGCATACACATGTTGTATATAAACGTTAATATTGGTCCATCAAGTGTCAATATTGCGTCTGACAGCTTGATACACTACTGCAGGAAAGAATGTTGCTCGAACGAATGTTAATGCTGCAGCTGTATTTCCACCATAATAAAATAATACAAACACAATTCCAAGATCATTTTCTCGGGCAAACGTTAATACTGAAAATGCATTTGCTCGGGCAAAATTTAGTACTGCAGATACCTTTCCACTATCATTTGCTCGGGCAAATGTTAATACTGGAAATACATTTGCTCGGGTAAAATTTAATACTGCAGATACCTTTCCACCATCTTTTGCTCTGTCAAATATTTAAATTGCAGATACAATTTCACCAGATTCTACATGATTATCTCGTGTCTTGTACGCCCCCAATACCAGAAGCCATTGGCAACAATATAAGCAGATAATTCCATCACATTTCCAAGAATTAACAAATAAAATCCAAATTTGACTACAATGTATACTATCCAATTTAATAAACATAATTCATACATCCAAAACCAACGAATTATTATTCCTAATAAAATCACACTCTTTAATAATACAAACTGAATTTATGTTCATAGAAACAGCACAATTTAACTTTTTAAAACTGAACATTGATATCTCCTCACAGCCGTCCTTCGCCAATTGTTTGGCATATTAATTCTGATGAGTGTAACATCTCTATTTGCAATGGAAATAGTGAGGCATCTGGTTTAAAGTTGTTAGTTGCCATTGTAAATGCTTGATAAATTTAAAGAGCAGAAAGTGCGATGACGAAGGCAAAGCAGGTTTAGATTTATGTCGACTGTTTGGCTGGGGAAACCAATCATGACCGATCTGCATGGGTTGTATTAGCGTGACGCCAGTACTTATATATCTCAGCCTTATTGTTGATGTCGTAGTATATTGACAATAGGTTTTATTAGAATACTGTTGCGCGTGCTATTGTCTGTCGGAGGTATCGTATTGGTTTGATTGTTTAAATGTATACAGTATTGACAACTGATGTCTTGATAATTGGACCGGGCGGTGGTATTCTCAAAGAAGTAGCATCTGTTTAGAGGTAGCCTCTGCCGACATTGTGGTGCGAAGTCCAGTTCACTCAATCATCAAGTGTTTACCAAAAATACTACTGACTCTCCGTTGCGCCACTGTGGTAGTATTGAGAACATAAAACATGTTTTTCTTCACGTGTCCCGCCTATCGCAGTATTCGTTCAATCATCACGTGTTTACCAAAAATACTACTGACTCTCCGTTATGCCACTGTGGTAGTATTGAGAACATAAAGCATGTTTTTCTTCACGTGTCCCGCCTATCGCAGTATTCGTTCAATCATCATGTGTTTACCAAAAATACTACTGACTCTCCGTTATACCACTGTGGTAGTATTGAGAACATAGAGCATGTTTTTCTTCACGTGTCCCGTATATTGCAGTATTCGTTTAGAACCTATGAATTCCCATTTCACCCATATGTACCGTATAAACTAAAAAAATTGTATGTGGTGACCCACATTTCAGTTACGAAACAAATGTATGGATCTTCAAAAATATGCATAACTACATACCAAAAGTAAACGCTTTTAACTGACATAAATTTTCATATTTTATAAATATAAATGAACCAGCTCGATGCTCCAGTGCGGTCGCCCTTGCCGAAGTACAAGGCTTGTGGTGACACTGTGTGGCAATATTGCAGCAAAGTTGCAGCAGCATTCCGGCGACATGTTGCAGCAATATCGCTGTTCGTATACAAATTAGTTTCTGGCGAAATTTCTGAAAGATTATCTTGTAACGTTACTGCAATATTGCCGTAAGATTGTGGCAACATTCCTGAGATGTTCTGACGACATTTTCACAACATTTCTGAAATTAAACATTTAGGGACATACGGACTTAGGAACATAACTTACGTTCAGACAAGGGTACCACTTAATGATTCCCTTCACATTCACTCCAAGAGCAGGAAGCTACATTCGTTTAAAAACAATAGAAACACGGTATTGCTTAAAAACAAGAGGCCCATTCAGAGGAGATATTGCTTAAAGCAATTGTTGATGGATGTAGAGACAGAAGGTAAGCCAAAAGTGATGAAAATGACTTGAGCAATGTAAAAAGGTTTAAAAAATAAATACAAATGGCCGGTCATCTCACAATTAAAGAAGAAGGCATAGTGGCGAACTGTAAATGGGTCCACCACCAAGCATGCATTGCTTTGCAAAATGATAGGATCACGTTTAACAAAGATTGTATGAAAGTGATCTTGACCAAGGATCTTACGAAGGTTGTAAACCACGTCACCATAGAAGTCAGGTTGTGATAGTCCTTGTCGCAGAAGAGTTCTTATATTACTTTTATATTAGAAAGAAGATCAGGGTTTCGATAATATGATTTTGCAAAGGTTTTACGAAGTTTATGGTAACGGTAGCCCTGGTGATTTTTAGTTATACAAATATTACGAATATTAGAGTATTCAACTAGACTACACGCTCTAGAGAAACGAATAGGTTGAGACACATAGACCCCATAAGAAGTTGCTCGGGGAACATCCCCATCTAAATGGGGATAATTAACAATATCAAAATTAAAATGATCTCACTTGTCATAGATCTTGCTAACCATTTCACCACTCCGAACAGAGAGATGCAAATCAAGAAAAGAAGCGTCAGTATCAGAAATATTATCTCTGTTAAGTTTAAGTCCACTGGGACATATATTATCAACCACAGCAAAACAGAAAGGGTTGCCAATGTTCAATATGTCAGAGTTCGTCCCCAAAAGGGATACCAACAATTTGTCTATAAACGGTAGTACCTGACGAAAATATTATCTAATAGAAAATTAAGTGACTCACAAACTTCATGGCAAGTCCACGTAGTATAACTGTCCAAAATGATGTTAGTAAAACACGTTTTAATATTGTTACAGTCCAAAAACGTAGTATTCTCCCTAACACAAGTATTTTAAGAAGAGCAATAAGCTTGTCCCTGGTAAGGTTGTGTGATTAAGTTGTATATCATGTAGAAAAATCATAAGTAGATTTATAGATGAAGCTTGACGTTTTTTGCAAACATTGTCAAGAACGTCGCCTAAATGTTTAATAGACCGAAAACTTAATCCCAGAGTTTTCATAAGCTTTAGCACAATATTGCACAAGATTGTTTAAGTGATCTTTAACGGCAGTAATACAAGATTTTAAACGTTTGGAGATATTTGTATTGGTGCAAGAACTAGAACTGGAAATAAAACGGGCTTTATATGATTGTTCGTGTAATTTGGGAATCCACAACATCGTTGGGAGTCAGTTTTGCTTTTCGTCTATTCCAGCCTTTAAATTCTTACACAGAGTGATATGCGTCGAAACAACATTATCTTCAGTAGATTGCACTGGAGTATACGAATTAGTACTACCGAGTTCCTGAGATAACACATTGACATAATGGAGGCTTCAAACAATAATTATATTATTAGCTGCATTATCAGCAGGAACTAAAACAAATGAGCCGCAACATACGAAAACGTCCCTTCGGACATTTAGACGACAACGTCATAAAGTAACAATTTATGACGTCGGCCGGTAATCAATTAATTACTAGTCAAATTTCTCGTCACTTCCTTGTTTTTCCTAATTATTATATCATAGGGAATGAGTTTTCTTAATTTAAATAGTTGATGCTATAGAAAATGGTTATTGTTTATGATTTGTGTTGTTAATTAATAAACGACGTCGTCGAAGACGCTGACGTGAACGTCAAAATAAATGATGAGAACAATCATTTAATTTTCAAATTGAGATAAAATTATTTTTAATTAAGATATCAACATAAAATAAAGAGCTTTTTAAAGAGAAAATCACCGTGTTTCATAAACATCACAAAACATAAAATGTAAAAATTTTGTCTGAAGGGTCGTTTTCTCGTGTTTCGGCTCAAATGTATTATGAAATTCCTGGATTCTCGATTTTAAATTACGAAATGAAAACCTGGGTCAAGGAGGAAGTAGGGAGGGGTTAGCCGTATAGAAGTTAATACGGGTAAGTATGATGTTAAAACTAGTATTTTCCAAGTAGAAAGGGAGTTGTGGTCAGCATGTTTCTACGACATCATTTAATACTAAAATCCTTAATAGATTGGGCGATCTGACCACGACATGCTTTAAAATCAAGCCCAGAAATCACGTTTTTATCCTCACCTGATTGTGTTTATCTGTACCGTCGGTGTAGTCTCTAAAGCAGGCTATTTTCGCAGAGGTCTTGTTAAATTATGAGTGAGTCTCCCTAGTTAGTGTACATTTGATTAGTCCCGGCGACAATGTTTATGGTAATCTCTCAGAAGCATTTTAAATATGTTCTCACCGTTTTTTTCGCCAAGAAAAGTTTCGGGTACATCATTGGAGAGCAAGATATTTTGGGCAATTTCTGGATTCCAAGTCTATTTTTGGGTAGTCTAGAAACTTCTTTCTGATAAGCTGTACGGATTAGAGCAACGTGAAATTCGTCTTCAATAGACGGGGTTATAACAAACACTATCAAAGTATTATCGTATAAATATTCTTACCATATCAATATCTACTGCTTCCTCTATTAGTTTTAATTTGGCCTAAACCAAAAAATGCTTTGTTTGCTGTAACCCGACCGACCCGCCGTATTTTAACCCCAACTCTACAACTTTTTACCCCCACCCACCAAATATATATATATACTGAAAGGAAAAAGAAACGAAACGGGAATTTCTGCTACATATTGTAGATGCTGCACATTTAATTTCAAATATATTCCAAGGATATCCCAAGATGTTTTGTAAAAAAAAAAATTGCCGTTAGTTATAGAAAGGACACAACTGTGATGTAAACGTTTTAATCACATTACACGTTGTAAAAATTCATAAATGTTAAAATTCCTCTTTGAAAAATTGGGCCAGTTCAGTACTGTATTGAACGTAAAGTTTGCGCCAAACGCTTACTCTGTCCATAATGAAACTTTGCAGGAATACTATTTGATGTGTTACGTGCTGTTTTAGTCTTTCTTCCGAAAGAAAAGATCTTACGTAGCCATGTACCATTCGATTAACAACAGCATATTGTACATACAATATCCAGCGAAAATTCCCGCGGTTCGTTTCTTTTTCCTTTCAGTTATATATATATATATATATATATATACTTTTTCTTTTCTTTTTTTTTTAATTTTTGGAAGTGAATTGATAGTGAAACCATCATAATGTACTGTTCCTGAACCTTGTACATGAAGCTAGTATTCTTGATATAAAACAATTAGAAAATAAGAAAGAAAAGCACGTTACAGGAGGAAACAAACTGTTTTTCCTTTGACCTTAATAGTTTACAGTATCATGCCCTTCTCACTGCATTGCGTAACCGCAGAATTGCAATAAGCTATGAATATATTACATAGTTTGTTGAACAAAATATTTGACTTATATTCTTGTATTGACTTTTCGTAATGAGCTGATTGAGAAAATACCAAATTGTATTGCTTTTTTGATTTTGTTTTCATCGTAAGCGTTTACTGAATGCAATGTAAACTCGGTATTAGCATTGTTGTGGAAATTGTAAAGTGCAATAGGTTTACCAACACCAATTACATGTAAACCTCCGATGTGTCGAATGTAGTTCCTATAATAAAAAGTAATCCCTACTTTTTTATGGAAATGTGTGTTATAAGTAGCGGAAATCTGCCCATTTCTATTCAATTTGTGGTTTTATGTATAAGAAGCGTATTAATATTTTTTACTGGATCACTGATGAACATTTTCGAAATTTCGACTCTATGCTTACATTTTGTGAGCAACTATCAATGAAACAGCTGTACTCTTGACCTGTTTAGTAAACACACAAGAAACTTACATATCTTGTGACCCCACCTTTTCTGGTGTTTTTTCAAGCGGAAAATTAGTTTTCTATATGAAAAGTACAGTCTAATATCAGCAAATCATTAATATGTGACATTTTAACATTGGTGTCAACGGAGAAAATAATTAGTGGTTTCATACCAATAGTGTATTTTCGCCTCATTGTATTTGCGTTTCATTGTTTATTACAGTACAGGTGCATGTTATATTATAATCAACACCTAGTACCGGGCTAAATCCACGTGTTCACATGTTAACGTATACCTCGCTAAAACAGTAATCAAATCACATAGTAGAAAGACTGTTGTGTGAAAACATATCATCGCTATATTGTGTTAGTTAGTGATGGTTGTAGCAACGCTAAATTTATAAACGTCGCTAAATGTAAAAACGTCGCTAAATGTAAAAACGTCGCAAAATGTAAAACCTTTTGTCGCTAAACGTAAAATGGGTGGCTAATATGTAAATGCAAACGTCTTTAAATGTAAAAACCTGAGTGTAATAAAACGGGAGCTAAATGTAAAAACATTTTTGTGTTGCTAAGTGTAAAAGAAAAAAGCGACATATGTAAAAAAAAATGTGATAATTTGAATAAAACTTAAGAAACCAAACCTTTACAACCATATTTTGATAGTATAGTATCACATGACATTTTGTATGTTTATAACATTGTAAATTTTTCGAGATCTCAATCCACCCTTTTTACGTTTAGCGACAAAAGTTTTTACATTTATCGACGTTTTTTCATTTAGCGACGTTTTTAAAGTTGGGCCTTTCAAGAGCCAGGACCCAAAATTTTCAATATTGCTACCAACACCGGTGGTAAATTCTATCATTATTTTTTGGAAAGAGCAATGTCTGTAGATGACTTGATAGCAATCTGGAACGGGTAGGTATACAGTTAAATTCGAACAATAATAGGTGTATCATTGTAGCCTTGGCATCAAATTTTGCACATTATTCTTTTTTGATAATTGTTAATATACAGTCGAACCTCGATAGCCCGAAGTCAGCGGGACCATAGGGATATGTTCGAGCTATCGGTGGCTTCGAGGCATCGAGGTAACGGTAAAAAACAAAATATCTATCCGAATTTGTGTACCACCCGAAATAGTGTTACTTGTGTACGTGATGTATTGTTCTCAGTATGTTTTTTATGTTCATGCATGTTTGTTTAAACCTCATAACGGATATATAACATGTAATTGTTACACTGAAAATACAAGAAAATACAAGAAAAAACGCAATAATGTGTTTATTTTATCATTTATTTAAAGAAATATCACACCAATAGATTTTAACATACATTCCGAATAATGAGAACAAGGTAAGACTGGTTTCGGTACATAAAATTGAATAGAATAGACAATAGCGTAATCAGTAATCACTCGCGAAATGCTCTTATCTAATTAAAAAATTAACAAACTTTATCTTAATTATTGTTTTATTTTTATTAAAACCAATCAACAAATGTAATTTAATTAGAAAATCAACCGTGTTTAATTTATCGTAATTAACAGTAAACGAAGTTCACTAAACATACTCGAAAAATGCTCTTATCTAATTAAAAAATGAACACACTTTATTTTAATTATTGTTTTATTTTTATTAAAACCAATCAACAAACATTATTTAATCAACCGTGTTTAATTTATCGTAATTAACAGTAAACGAAGTTCACTAAACATAAATTTCATCTGTATATTATCGCTTTTTAATCATAAATGTTCGCACCTTTAACAACCAACTTCATCTGTTTTCGCACTATGATGGAACATGCTACAAACAAATACATCCACGTCGATTACAATTAATATTGCCCACGTCGCATGGCAATGGATCATCACCTTCGATTAAGCGAGGTTTAAATTCACACAAAAATGGATCTTCGGACCGTAAAAAGTGTTCGAGCGAGCCGGAGTATTCGAGAAATAATATTCGAATAATCAAGGTTAAATTACATTGAATTATATAGGAGTAGTGTCTGGACAGGAAAATGTGTTCGAGTTACCGGTGTTCGAGCTATCGAAGTTCGACTGTACTTTTAAAATATGCAGTTAAGTTTATAATTCGTATTAGTTTAATAAGAATAAATAAGCTTTGTTTCAGCATTGTATTCTGCTTAAAATCACCATTTTTCTTAAGATTGGAAGTCAAATTACCCCACTCACAATTGACGCTTTTTTTCTGCATTAAGGTTAATGTATATATTTCTAATTATATGCATAAAATTGTAAGAATCAGTAATTTACAATTATTATTCTACGATGATTTAATTATTATCTTATGAATTAATGAAAGTATGTACTATGTTCAGGCCTTTGCTTTCATATATAAGTTCAACAATTGAATTGAAATGAATTGGATTTTATAGTCGCACCAACAGCTAAGGTCATATGGCGACTTTCCAGCTTCCATTGGTGGACGAAGACCCCAGGTGCCCCTCCGGGCAATTTTCGTGCACGGGTGGGCACCTGGGTAGAACCACCGACGTTCCGTAAGCCAGCTGGATAGCTTCCTCACATAAAGATTCCTAGGCCCCTGAGGGATTGAACCTACAGCGGTGAGGGGCAAATGATTTCAAGTCAGAGACGTTAACCACTCGGCCACGGACGCCCCCTTACAGCGTTGATTGTATTGATTTTAATTTATACCTTAGGTGTCCGGTCTGACCCGAACCCACTCTAAGTCTTCCTCAGAATAATTGCAACATCACAATTATTTAAATTTTTTGATACATCCATATATTGCACAAAACACACAAACAGTTCAAAGGATTCTAGATAAGGGAAATGTCATTTCTTATGTGTATGTCGTCTTCAATACGTATTATAATTAAGACATGTTGAATATGTATTACACATAGAGACACGAAGCAATAGTTGACACATGCAAACATAAAATCCAACTAGATGTCTCTTTTAATGCCTTTAATTGCAATTTATGTCTATTTTAACGATGTTAACACCAGTTTGAATTACCCCACCCACATAAATCAGAATAAAGAAGTATGCATATGAATTTGAAAACTTGTACATGCATTTGCTCGATAAACATGGCAACTATTAAAATGTATGTTAGAATTGATAGTTGTTACAATAGTACCTTCATAACATATTTTGTGGATTTTATTATAGTCGTAATCTATTTTTGTGCATTTTAAAATAGTGCAAACTGAATGACAGTTACCTAACAAAGATTGGAAGTTTATTGCCAATGACGGAGGTAGTTGCGACAATAACAAAGACTATCACACTCCCCCATTGATCTCAATATTAGTATTTACTTAATGTTTGTGGTTGACAAAAAGTATACTTTACCTTTAATTTTGCGTGTGAAGTTATTGGAGATGCACTTTAGAAGAAACAGAATTGAATTAATTGGATGTTGTTAAACGGATTATCAACACATTATAAGTTATTAAACCCACCCCAGGGAGAGGCGAGCTATACTTTGGAATCCGGGAACCTGCCATGACCTTAATAACAAACAGATTACTATAGTTCTTTAACTCCGATACAGAGGACCGCCCAATTTACGTCCCTATTAGACATAAAAGGTCTTCACGATGAATAACAATCGTTTGCGAACACATTTTAGCGGATTTTAAACAATGACAGAATTTGCAATTATTGTCAAAAGAATTAAAAAATTTAACTTACGTTCAAAATTGTCGTAAGCTGTTTCACAAAACGGGCCCCAGGTCCTCTTGGCTCCCTCGTTTTTATAGCGGAGTGATAAATTAGACATTCGCCTAGGTTCATCTATGTGTTTTTCCACATTTAGTAAAGTCACAGCGTTCTCTTATATATCGCAAAACTATACATGATGTGGTAGACAAAATGATGTGGTACACATACACACTCTCCAATGTTGACCGGTAGAATTAGGATTGCACCACGTCTCTCTGTCCATCTGTTTTGTTTTTGGACTGTAACTTACGTCTGCATTAAGGAATAATTTTGTTTATGCATTTATATTGTATTCTGTATAAATTTGTATTTTTACACTAGTCTTCGAACTATGTGGCTTACATGGGACGTATTATCAATTATAATATGTCTATCAAATGTCATTTTCATGAGTGACTTACTCATCGCTCCCTTATACCCAGATGTTTGGTGCACTGCTTTGGAATTGTACATGCGGTGTATGCACTGATTTTATCTAGTATACATGAAGTTTGTCATACAGATACAGATATACTCATCAATAATAAGCTAACGTTCCAATTTCAGGAAATAAAAGGAGACAACCTATTACCCGCACGCCCCACCCCGCCCCAACCCGCCCCACCCACAACATTACCCAACCACACTCCAACTCAACCAGTAAAATAAATGTAATTTATTTACGCGAGTACTCCGAGGCCAGGATGGGAACAAAACTCCCATATTATTTAAGTAGTCGAGCTATAGACATATCCATCGACATCTTATTTGAATCCGTTCTGTGCCATTTTTAAATAAAAAGAGGCATTTAGAAAATATGAGTTTGTTGGCGAGGCATAAGTATCCCTATATATTGATAAACCAGTCTCATATTGATATTTAACTACTGTATTTAATAGTATATTTCTTGTTCATGTTTAATTAATGCCACATCTAAATAGCTGATTTGAGGGCTGGCGTGGCGCAGTCGGTAGCGCGGCGGATTTGTAACCGGAGGTCCCGGGTTCAATCCTCTGTGGTGCCACTGAGTTTCGTCGGTGTGTTCTTGGGCAAGACACTTTCCCTTAGCTTCGTCCGTCGGATGTCCCGTAAATCGGGCGGTCCCGTGTATCGGTCTATCCCACGAGCACTTTAAAGAACCATAGGAATCTATTCGATAATAAGAATAGGGCACGGTTCCCGGATTCCTATGTATCATTCCCCTCTCTCTGGGCGGCTCTAAACAACCTATACTGTGTTGATGAGCAGTTAAACAACATTCAATTAAATATCTGATTTAATAGTTTATTACCGTCTCATTATTTACGTACATTTACTTTTACACGATACTACATACAACAGAGATGATCGGAATTAGTGAGTTTGCTACGGTGTTCCGATAGGGCAATCGTACCATCGCGTATCGATGTTTACAAGTCGATGCGCGATGGTGGTTTGTTTGTATGGTGTTTTACGTCATTTGCAATACATGTAAGGTTATCTATGACGGTCGATTATTTTTCTTCTTTTTTTATGTTGAAGGTAGATCATCCACCTTTCCTTGGTAGATCCAGTATTGTGCTCCTCCCGAAATTCGTAAAAATCCACACTTCCGCATTTACAAGTCGAGCTCCTAGTGGGATTCGAACCCTCGAGGCGAGAAGTTTTATAACGCAACGTCGTTAACCCCTCGGCCACAGATACACTTCCGATGTAGGTACGATTGCGATGGTATGATGTCGATGGTACGATGGTACGATGGCGATTGCTCGATGGTACAATGGCGATAATATGATGGTCCATCACGTTATTGCAATCGTACCCTCGCGTTATTGCCATCGATTCATTATGCATCGACTTGTTAACTTTATTTGTAAAGTTGTTATAAGTCGATGTGCGATGGAACGATGATACGATGGCGATTGTACGATGGTATGATGGCGATAACGCGATGGAGCATCTTACCATTGCCATCGTACCACCGTACTAACTCCATCTTACCATCGTATCATCGTACCATCTCCATCGCCATCGTACCATTGTACGATCGCGCATCGACCTGTTAACGTCGATACACGATAGTACGAAAGCCCTAACGGAACACCATAGTTTGCACATCGTAACATGTATTATATATTATTCAATACGAATTAGTGTTGCAGCTAACCATCTGGCGTCCTGACCTAAAGGATGAGGATGCTAACCCCATATACGGCAAAACAATTTAAATTCATCTAACGTTAAAACATTTCAAAAATATTATACAAAACTACTATCGAATTAATCTGATTGATTGGTTCCTATAATTCTACAACAATTTATATATGCCTCCTGAGTGACGTGATATTTGTATATGCCTGAGTGACGTGATATTTGTATAGGCGTAAAAATGCAATAAAGATGATCCTGACAATGAAACAAATTAAATACGTGTAAAGTTGGCTCTGCGTTCTGCATTCTGCGTTCAGTTCAGACCAATTCGACGTTCAAAATTAGGACCCATTTCTGCGTTCAACATTCAGACGCAGTTCTGCATTCAGCGTTCGAAGTCAGTTCAGCGTTCAACATTCGATCCAGTTCGGCGTTGATTTGTTTGTTTGTATGGTGTTTTACGTCGTTTTCAACACATTTAAGGTTATATATGGCGGTCGATTTTGTTTGTGGTGGAGGCAGACAACCCACTATTCCTGGGTAGAACCAGTACTGTACACCTCCCGCCATCCGTAAGAATCAGTTCGGCGTCGAACATTCGGACCCAGTTTCGGGATGAACATTTGAAGCCAGTTCTGCGTCGAACATTCGGACCCAGTTCAGCATTTTAATAATGTTTCTTTCGTAATGATATCATTATAATATGCAACTGAGTCGATTAAAACAGCAATGTTCATACCATTACATACTTTAGAAATCTTTGTTGTTTTTAATATTGAGCTGTTAACGGATTCCACTAAACGCTATATGTTAAATTTTATAACAATTAGCGTTTAGTAATTTTTAACATTTAGTGGAAGTTTTAGCATTTAGCGTAAAATATTTTAACATTTTGCGGAAGTTTAACATTTAGCGGTGTTAAACAGGTCATAAGTTGGCGTCGCTTTTCTCACATTTTAAGCTTCACATTTAACTATTTTAAAAATAAATTATTGAAAAAAAAAAGTTTTTTATTTTACAGAAGATAACATGTTAAACATTTTAGTTTCCTTCAGGAAGGAAAGTCACACTGGCATTCTGAGACGAATGATTGATTTTGGATTAATAATACATACATGTAACATATGATAACTGGTGATATCGGGACAAATATGGATATATAAACATTGTTGATATCAGGACAAATATAGATATATAAACATTGGCGATATCAGGACAAATATGGATATATAAACATTGGTGATATCAGGACAAATATGGATATATAAACATTGGTGATATCAGGACAAATATGGATATATAAACATTGGTGATATCGGGACAAATATGGATATATAAACATTGGTGATATCGGGACAAATATGGATATATAAACATTGGTGATATCAGGACAAATATGGATATATAAACATTGGTGATATCAGGACAAATATAAACATATAAACATTGGTGATATGGGGACAATTATGGATTTATAAACATTGGTGATATGGGGACAAATATAGATATATAAACATTGGTGATATCCGGACAAATATGAATATATAAACATTGGTGATATCAGGACAAATATGGATATATAAACATTGGTGATATCAGGACAAATATAAACATATAAACATTGGTGATATGGGGACAAATATGGATTTATAAACATTGGTGATATTGGGACAAACATGGATATATAAACATTGGTGATATCAGGACAAATATGGATATATAAACATTGGTGATATCAGAACAAATATGGATATATAAAAGATTGGTGATATCCGGAAAAATAAAGATATTTAGACTTTGGTGTTATATATGTATGTTATTCGGACACATATGGATATATAGACATTTGTAATATCCGGACAAATAAAGATGTATACACATGATATACATTGGTGTTATCCGGACAAATATGGCTATACAGGCATAGGTGATATAAAAACAAATATGACATATAGAGATATATAGACATTGGTGATATCCGGACAAATATGGAGTTTGATGTTTGTAAGCACACTTAAGTGAGTATTAAATATCCCATTAAACAGTTTCAAATTTGCCAAGCAATAATCTTTTATGGATGATATGGAATTGTTAAAGGGATGTAATTTGATTATTGTTGATAATCAAAAGCTGCCATCCAAACAATTTGTGTTATGTTTTTTTGTGATGTTTTTGGTAAGGAACATATAGAGAACATTGCCTCGGACGTAGATTTAATTTGTTTTTGTGGCCAAAGTGCATGTTTTAAGAAAATTACTCCATTGTGTACTGAACCTTCAAAAACATCTTTGTTTGGACTATTGTTGACGGTCTGTCTAATTATTCTTAAAACATCATTGTTTTCCCCTTTTCCTTTTTGCTGTCAGGACAATCAGCTTAAGATACGGTTTTGATAATTATTGATATGCAAATGCATGGATGTATAGGTACCCTATGCATAGTATGTAGATCTATGACAAATGTAATGATCATCTTTGAATAGCAATTGAACGATACATTAACATTTATACCATTCAATTTGTGTATGTTTATTTAAAAAAAATCTAATTGAGTTAACATATTAAGCATTCGAATTTGCCAAAATACAATATTTTGCATAATATACGTTATTAAAATTAAGCCTATGATCATCAAATATGACATGATTTACATTATTAACAAAGAAAAACACCCCTTCTAAAACTGGCGAACGGTTGAATATTCACCATAATGCGCGCTATAAAATCTTTACCAAATATACATGACCACGTGCTATCAAGCTTGTTCTTCCCTTGGATGTAAAAACAATTTTCAATGAGCTCGGACAAAGTGTATTCATTAATTTGACGTTTAGACAGAACAATTAATTTGTCATAACGTATGTTATTATAACTTTTCTTACGCATGAGTTCATAAAACTTGTTTTAATGATAAAAAACGGGCGGTTTGTAATTTATATTTAATTGTTAGCACACCATGGACGGTTGTTATATGTTCAGACCTATTGAATACTGCATTCTTATTTGTATTTGGCATTGTAAGCAAAGCGAAGCAATTACGGATTATATCAGGCCCAATAAAGATTATAACAGGCTCAATACGGATCATAACAGGCCTAGTACGGATTATAACAGGCCCACAACGGATTATAACAGGTTCACTAAGGATAGTAACAGGCCCAATAATGATTTTAACATGCCCAATACGGATCATACACAGATGCAATAATGATTATAAATGGCCCAATAAATATTATAAGAGGCCAAGTACGGATTATAACATGCCCAAGATGGATTATAACAGGCCCAATAAGGATTATAACTGCTCGCACAAAGTGTATTCATTAATTTGACGTTTAGACAGAACAAATAATTTGTCATAACATATCTTATTACAACTTTTCTTATGCATGAGTTCAAAAAACTTGTTTTAAATGATAAAAAAGGGCTGTTTGTAATTTTTATTTAATTGTAAGCACACCATGGACGTTTGTTATATGTTCAGACCTATTAAATACTGCATTCTTATTTGTATTTTGGCATTTCAAGCTAAGGAAGCAATTACGGATTATAACAGACCCAATAAAGATTATAACTGGCTCAATACGGATCATAACAGACCCAGTACGTATTATAACAGGCCTACAACGGATTATAACAGGTCCAATAAGGATTGTAACAGGCCCAATACGGATTATAACATAATAGGTCCAATAAGGATTGTAACAAACCCAATAAGGATTATAACAGGCCCAATGCGGATTATAACAGGCCCAATGCGGATTGTAACAGGCCCAATAAGGATTGTAACAGGCCCAGTACGAATTATAACAAGTCCACTAAGGATTGTTACAGGCCCAATAAGGATTACAACTGGCCCAATACGGATAATACACAGATCCAATAAGGATTATAAATGGCCAAATAAATTTTATAAGAGGCCCAGTACGGATTATAACAAGCCCACGACGGATTATAACAAGTCCAATAAGGATTATAACAGGCCCATTGAGGATTGTATCATGCCCAATAAGGATTATAACTGGCCCAAGAAGGATTGTAACAGGTCCAATAAGGAATATAACACACCGAATGCGGATTATATCATGCACAATAAGGATTAAAACTGGGCCAATAAGGACTGTAACAGGTCAAAAAAGGACTATAACAGGCACAATGCGGATTGTAACAGGTCAAATAAGAATTATAACAGGCCCAATAAGGATTGTAACAGGCCCAATGAGGATTATAACAGGTTCAAGAAGGATTATAACTGGCTCAATAAGGATTGTAACAGGTCCAATATTGATTATAACAGGCCCAATGCGGATTATAACAAGCCCACGACGGATTATAACAAGTCCAATAAGGATTATAACAGTTCCAATAAGTATTAAAACAGGTCCAATAATGATTGTAACATGTCCAATAAGTATTATAGTAGTCCCAATAAGGGTTATAACAGTTCCACTAAGGATTATAACAGTTCCTATAAGTTTAACAGTTCCAATAAGGATTATAATAGGCACAATAAGGATTATAACAGGTCCAATAAGGATTATAACAGGTCCAATAAGGATTAATAACAGGCCCATTAAGGATTGTAACAGGTCCATTAAGTTATTACAGGCCCAATGCGGATTGTAACAGGCCCAATAGTAACAGGTCCAATAAGGATTATAACAGGCAAAATAAGGATTGTAACAGGCCCAATAAGGAATGTAATAGGCCCAATAAAGATTATTACAGGTCCACTAAGGATTATAACAGGACCAGTAAGGATTAT
The DNA here is from genome assembly GCA_037043455.1 of Cyrtodaria siliqua. Classification (NCBI taxonomy): domain Eukaryota; kingdom Metazoa; phylum Mollusca; class Bivalvia; order Adapedonta; family Hiatellidae; genus Cyrtodaria; species Cyrtodaria siliqua. The sequence goes on from JAWPHD010001892.1 coordinate 139,336, forward strand.
AGCAGGTCCAATACGGATTATAACAGATCCAATAGGGATTATGACAGGCACAATAAAAGGATTATAACAGGCATGATTGTAACAGGTCCAATAAAGATTATAACAGGCCCAATAAGGATTATAACTGGTCCACTAAGGATTATGACGGGTCCGATAAGGATTATAGCATGTCCTATAAGGATTATATCAGGCCCAATAAGGATTATAGCAGGTCCAATAAGGATTATAACAAGCCAAATAAGGATTGTATCAGGCCAAATAAGGATTGTAACAGGTCCAATAAATATTATAACAGGTCCAATAAGATTTCAACAGGTCCAATAAGGATTATAACAGGCCCAATAAGGATTATAACAGGTCCACTAAGTATTATGACAGGTCCGGTAAGGATTGTCACAGGTTCACTATGGATTATAAAATATCCAATAAGGAAATTAACAGGTCCAATAAGGATTGTAACTGGCCCAATGTTGGTTATGACAGGTCCGATAAGGATTATAACAGGTCCACTAAGGATTATAACAGATCCTATAAGTTTAACAGTTCCAATAAGGATTATAACAGGCACAATAAGGATTATAACAGGCCCAATACGGATTGTAACAGGTCCAATAAGGATTTAACAGGCCCAATAAGGATTGTAACAGGTCCAATTACGATTGTAACAGGCCCTATAAGGATTATAACAGGTCCAATAAGGAATATGACAGGTCCGATAAGAATTATAACAGGTCCACTAAGGATTATAACAGGTACAATAAGGATTGTGTCCAATAATGATTATAACAGTCCCAATAAGGATTATGACAGGCAAAATAAGGATAACGACAGGCCCAATAAGGATTATGACATTCCCATTAAGGATTATAACAGGTCCAATAAAGAATATGACAGGTCCGATAAGGATTATAACAGGTCCACTAAGGATTATCACAGATACAAGGAGGATTGTAACAGGTCCAATGAGGATTATAACAGTCCCAATAAGGATTATGACAGGCAAAATAAGGATTACGACAGGCCCAATAAGGATTATGACACGCCCATTAAGGATTATAACAGGTCCAATAAGGATTATAACAGGTCCAATAAGATTGTAACAGGTGGAATAAGGATTATAACAGGTCCAATAAGGATTATGACAGACACAATAAGGATTATAAGTGGCCCATTAAGGATTATAACTTGCCCAATAAGGATTGAAACAGGTCCAATACGGATTATTACAGGCCCAATGCGGATTGTAACAGGCCCAATAAGGATTATAACAGGTCCAATAAGGATTATAACAGGCCCATTAAGGATGATGACGAGGCCGAATTCGCACGGAATTCCGTATTGTCCCTGTTTATGTAACAATGCCACGGAACGTGTTTAGCAAACCATTTTTTTGTATTTGCTATTAAAATAAAGGTTGAACGGTTTGTTTGTTTGAATGGTGTTTACGTCAAGTTAGGCCATATATGACGGTCGATTTTTAAGGTTGGACGGAAATGGTCGTATTGGGAGGATTGGTTGGTGGGTTTATTTGTTTGTTTGTTTGTTTGTTTGTATGTTTGGGTTGGTTGGTTGGTTTGTTGGTTGCGTGGATGAATGGTTGGTTGGTTGGTTATTTGTTTTGTTGGTTGATTGGTTTATTAAGAAGTGTTAAATTAATATGACATCTGAAATTATACTTAGTTTGCCAATACCCTCAGTTGTTCGAGATAGGTTTAAAGTCATTTGCTATTTGCTAGTATTATGAAAATAGTGCGATATAGGCGTGAGATATATCTGTAGATAGCTCAGCGTTCTGTTGCTAGGGTAATATTCTTATAAACGCAATATTTGATATTACGTTTTCATTTAGAGAACTTTTGAAGGCGCAGTGATATGCATGCATATGTTAGATCGCCGAAGTTGGAAGATATATTATTTATGGAGTGAGATATCATTGCGAAGGTAATGTATTTTTTCTATATATTAGAATGTGTTCTGTTAAATTTTATATACTATTTACACCAGCAATGTATATAAATTTAGCATAATATTATATTCTTCATTACGTTCATGAAATAAGATAAATTTCAGGTGGAATTACACTTTTGAAAAAATAAATAAAACAATTAACAGAATACCGTGGCAAAATTTCTACCAAATTTAAATTTAAACTTTTCTGAAAATGGAACTGAATTTACTTTTCGATAATCATTAAGTCGTTTCAGATATGGCGTCGTAAAGAATGGCTGGTCGTCACTTTTGACGCCGTTTTTCAGAAAACATTTTTCAGAACACATAGTGTTGCCAGTTCAACGAATTTTGATATTTTGTTAAAGTGATTGTCTGATATAAAATAAATGTTCAGCTGTAAACTTGCTGTTTTTAAAATTTCCGTTTCTCTCAAAAATATATGTTTGATACAAAATACTGAAAAACGTGTCCGGAAAAATATATCGATTAGTTGATATGTTATTTAGTAATTTCATCCAAATCGATTCGTATGAAGAGAAATGAGAAATGTATCGAGTTCATGTCGTTTTCATGCTATTGACGTTTAACAAAGTACACCCACTTTCACAAAAGGACGTCCTTTTCTTGCGTCAATCGTTATCGTTGTACACATGTGATGTATACTTTGTGGTGCTTATTTCTGCATACTATACTTGACTGTAATTAACAAATCTTAATGAATGGGAGGAAACCGGGGTAATCGGGTAAATCCGACGTGTCCGAGTGGATGAACACCGAACGTTCTCAAATACAACCCTGAATGACGATTTAAACCCGGGTTTAATTAGTATCTAACCAACTTCAATATTTAATCTCTAACCAACAAGGCAGCATCAATAGGCAATATAAGTAAAACACAAATATGCTCGTGTAAATATAATACAACAAAACAATAGCCTAGAAAGCCACAATGAAGGTACTCAATGACCTGGCAGACGCCAGAGTAACAAGAGAATAAACCATTAAGGGCACGACAAGAAAGATCATAGACAAACATCAAACGCCACCGTCCCAATGGGCTTTAGGTAGTCGTCATCATAGGGTCCACAGCCTGTCCTCTTTTGACTTATTGTTATACTGATTTTCGTTTACTGGGTGTGTATAGCAATATTGAAACATACAATTCCTATCTAAAACAATTGGTTAACCAAATGAATAAAGACGAAAAGGAAACACTGGTGTTTTTATCACGTTTGTCAATGGGCTATTCAATTGACCAAGTTCCAAAAAGGCAATGTTAAAGAAATCGATTTCTTTTGATCGGTCCCATTTTGGCAAACAAGCATAATTTTAATTATGGTCTAGGCTTAGGTGCCTTTACATAACATTGCCCGAGCTTGAAACTAATTTTGCTCGGAATATACACCAACAGTATTCTTAAAACATTGTTTTCTGTCGTTGGGGTGGGGAGGTGTGGGTTAGGCGGTGTCATCGAGACGTCCCTGGCAACAGCGGGTTTGCACTATGACATAGTTTAATTTATTAATGGAAATTCGGGGGGTGTTGTGGGGGAGGGGGAGAGGTAGCGATTTTACAAAGCCGCTATTAAAACAACTGGACACACATGCGCGCAAATAAATATTTTAATAACTACTACACGGATCTAAGTTCTTTGTTTTCGCCATTTCATTTACATCATAATCTGATATCAAAAAAGTATAAAATATATATATATATTGCATGTGTCCGTTTAGCTCAAATGATTAATCGATCGTCTATTAAATCCGTAGCATGAGCTCCGTGTGTTCAAATCCTCGGAGAGGGGCTTATTTTAAACTTGTTTTTTTCTGAATTCCGTCAGAACATCTTTTTTCTAGTTACGAAATAATTATAATGCAAAATGGTAGATGTGTAATGTTTAGCAATATAGGGCACATCGTTTGTATTTCAGCTACAACACTGAGATTTGTTTTAAAAAATATATATCTGATTATATATATAGTTTACGCTAAGCGGCTTGATTTTAGATTATGATATAAAAAAATCGGTAGTGGGGGTCGGGCATACGTCCAAACCCAACTAGTACACGCACGTCTGTGACGCTCAACTAAAAACATTCATGTGCGTATAGCCTAAAATATCCAGCTTACGCTCCTGTATGTAAACAATTAACTCAAAACTTTTAATATTTAATGATTGATTAAAAAATCTGTATAATAAATAATAAGACTAATATTTCAGTTTAATGCCTTACGGAGAGAAGTTTTTACATTGACTGCAATTATTTTTCTATTTGGATAGTTTTCCTCCTCATGATTCTCTCTACTTCTCCAACAATTTGCGGATGAACAAGAGGGTTATGATACTGTCCTTATTAGAAATGAAAACTACTACAAAATCTCTTTTCTTTTTCTCTGAACACGTTTTCAAATCTTAAAGTTACTCTGCATATATTACATCCATAATTAAACTATTTTTCAAAAACTTTTAAAGCAGTAATCAGTTAAACAACTATTTTGAAGTTATCGTCTCCATTGCCATATCCATCTTGTTTCTTATCAAAATACTGTCAACAAGACAATCTCGACTTTTTTGATTTTGTTAAAAATCGGCCATATAGAGTTGCGGCCCCTTGCCGCAGCCATGTTCACAGCTAGTAAACGCACAAATCATACACCGGCCGACTGTGCTGAAATGAGCAACTTCCGGAGATTGATTTGAGCGCTAAATAATTTATACAAATTCAACCCCAACACATCAGAGCACAGACATTAAACAAACATCGCAAGGCCCCAGCTAGAGTATGCGATTTGTTAAATGTAACAAGAATGGAAGCAAAACCAGCAACACAAAAATATAATTAACACATTTATTTACATAAAATATTCACTTACATTATACACAAATCTAGTTTTTCATTAATATCCGATTTTTGAATAAAGTCCAAATTAAATTATCCAATGTTCCTTTAATTCACATTAGCAAGTGCCTCCTTTATCCAAAACAGTAAGTGTCTCTTTAAGTCAAAACAGTAAGAGTCTATTTAATCCAAAGCAGTAAGTGTCTGTTTAATCCAACCCAGGAAGTGTCTCTTTAAGGGTGCCCTCTGGTGAATATCAGAACAGTAAGAATTTTTAATTTTCCTGTTTTTTATGAAGACTAACATATTACAAGTTAGTTTCTGATTTAACTTTTTAGCAATATTAATCTTTAGCTATACACTCTCAAAGTTTAGTCCAAATATCCAATCTCACTGTTATTATGAATGAGTACAATATGTTTTAAATCCTCTCACAATTATATTTTCTAAAAGCATCCAAATCTTAATTAACTTTAATGAACAGAACTCACCGCAACTGCTGAGCTGCTCTCAGAGTCTGTTTATATACCGCCCAAATAGTGTTCCAAAAGCTTTCCCACTAATATAGTCCAGTGAAAATAGTCCAAATTTCATCATATTAAATGAATTGGCATAAATAATTTGCATACATGGTAAACATGTGTTATTACATCTGTACTATTATTAACTTTCTTCAAGGACAATTCAATTATAAACATGCAACAATGCATTTACACATTCAGACAAAGGTAACGTATTTAGGTTGTCAGTCTCTCGAAAATACGTTCAGATGCACGTCTTATTGTTTTTTTAACAATTGTCTATGGTTTAGTTCCGATGTTCAGCATATATTGAGCATACCATGAGAATGACCCTCGACATGCATCCTTTCTCATATCGTCAAATTATACAGTCAACCGACTATTACTAGTACTAATTCCATTTGACAATTGTCCTGTGAAACAAATTACACAATCATGTACTTGTGCTCGCTGACATTCTCCGTTTTATGCAAGGGGTAGGCCAAATCAACTACAACTACCCAGAGACTAATGAGAAGCTCTGTTTTTATCCAGTTTTAAAACATGTCTTTAAAAAGACTTACTTAACACCTAACACATTTACTTATCACGCATCATGACTTTTGTCTTACTGTCATACTTTTACTATTTTACTAAATCTACACAAACGTGCACAGCTGCACAAATTACTTGAATGAGACAGTTGCAGGATGTAGAGATAGATATTTCATTAGCTCAAATCTTGCACCTAATCCTCAAATTTATATATATATTTCATTAGTTCAAATCTTGCACCGAATCCGCAATTCTAGCACCATCTACCACCAGACAATTATGGTCATATTTCCTCTACGTTCGATTTAAGCAGTGTAATGCATACATTTCATCAAACAATGTATCACTGTTCATCATAAACGATGAAAATTATCTCTTGGGAAAGAAAGGTATGTTTACCAGCTTTTGTTTTGAACGTTTCCGCTTCATCGGGAGTTAGTGGGAAAACTCATTATTTTTCAGATTTCAAATCAGAAATTGTATTGTAACATATTGTAATTATAGTCAGGTAGAACTGCGATATTTGATTTTGATACATTGTTGCAAAATGAAAATATTGTGGAAACAGCAACACACCTCACTTTGAGTTTGTGAATTTCGGGCGCTCAAATCCAGCCCCGAAAGTTGCTCAAATTGTTTAGCATAACACCGGTGGTGTATGATTTGCGCATATACCAGTCGTTCTTATAATTAATTTACGGCAAACTTTCATTGATATTATTTATAGATTTTGAATTCATTTTATTTCTCAGATATACGTAGACCCTATTCTTTATTCGGAAAATAATGCACAACCTGTACAATGAAAAAACAAGCATTCCATAGTGTGTGTGTTTTGTTGTAGTAGGTTTTTATTGTTGTTGTTGTTGTTTTCATAACGAACTACCATTTCAGGGAAGTCGTACACATTTACCTGAAAACTGAATGCATGCAGACGTGTGTTCGCCGTCTTTTTGTGAACTGGATGTATTTCGTAAAACGTAAATAGCCAGAAAACGACTTGGACTCGATATATTTTTCTTGATACGAATCGATTTGGTTGAAATTACTAAATAACGATATATTTTTTCGGACTCCTTTTTTCAGTATTTTGCATCAAACATACATTTTTGAGAAAAAAGGAAATGTCAAAAACACCAATTTTCTTTGTAATTTTCGAACACGTTTACAGCTGAACATTTTTTATATCAGACATTTTTTTATATCAGACAATCGCTTTTACAAATTATATAACATTTTCTCAAAATGTCGTATCACTGGCACCAGTATAATAAAAGCAAACTTTCTCGAAAGATTTGTGTCTGAAAAACGGCGCCGAAAGTGACGAACCATGCATTCTTTACGATGCCATATCTTAAACGCATTAATGATTATCAAAAAAATGAATTCAGTTTCATTCAGAAAAAGTTTAAATTTTAATTTGGTATAAATTTTATAATTTTTTGAAAAGTGTGATTCCACCTTAAATGGATCCATTCATCCAACATGAATATATCTAGGAATTAAGGATTATGCATTACCTTATTCATTTGTATTTACATTTCCATACTATTTATAAAAAAAGGGTCAAAATCCAGGTAAAAAAATGAAAATTAAAAGTATTTTAAAAAACTGTCAAAATTACTTGCAAACTTGTAAAATTTCAGAACTCAAATATTTACTTTATCAAAAGCAATTCATGTTAATTCACACTCTGTAATCTACGTTGAAAAGTAATCATCTAATTTAACTTACAGTAGGCAGTCGCTACTCTTCATTTTTCCTTTGTGCAATGACTGGACAACCTCTTGGGACTCTATGATTGTGTTATGGCCCCTGACTTAGTCAAAATAGGGGCTGAACAAGTTGTGTCGCGTCCTCCTCCATTACTATTTAACCCAATATCGGCAATGTTTACAGGAATGTTGACCGGCAAGAGAAGATGCGCACCTGGGTTTTTATTTTGGACCAAGAACCACCGAGGTATGGCCCTTGAATTAGTCAAAATAGGGGCTGAAAAACTTGTGTAGCGCCCTCCTCCATTACTAGTTAACCCACGGTCGCCAAATTTTACAGGAATGTTGACAGCAAGTGACCTCTTGGGACTCTATGATTGCACATACTGAAACTCCGACCAAGGGATGTTTCTTATTTTGTATTTTATATAGCTTGACAACAACATCTTATTGTTTTTTTTAGTTTCTCTGGATGTGGACTTATTGTTAGAGAATTCCTTGTGATGGGATGTAGTTTTGTTTACACTGTCTTGTCTATTATGATTGCTGAAGACAGGATAATAGCTAGGATTGTGTACAAATAAAATCGATTCAAGTTAACCTGTAGGCCTTATTACCTACAGACCCTTCCAAGTCTGTAACCCTGTCTTCATCACCCTTTTTGCTGTAACTCGTCTTTTTCATTTTATAATTAATTAAATGTTGCTCCCTGCCATTGCGTTTGGACGCTGTGGTTTCTATAGGACCCTATATCTCATTAAAAATTGAAACTTTTTTTGCCATTTCATTTTTCGTCTATAAGTCAATCTCTCTGTCATTGTTGAATGTCAGTTAAAATAAACTGGATAAATCAAAGCAAAGTGTTTGCAAACGAGTGTTTATTATACATAATTATTAGACATGAAACAAATATGTTTTCGTCAAACCCTTATTCTTTTAATTATTTTCTTCGTAAAATGATATATCAAAAATAACTACGATAACGTGCTTTGATAAATATGTTGTCCAAATCAACGATCCTACATGCAAAAACCACCAGAGACATGTATTTATAATTTGTGGGCATTTATTCTGAGAAATAGCGATATATACGCTTAATACTATTAATTAAAACAAACAATATTAATTGTATGAAAAACTAATAGAGTGTATTGAACAGTATTTTGACATCCATTGAGAACAAACCACTTATACTCTACAGCACCACAACACACTCGCGGAAGATCCAACATGTCCCTATTTTAATTGTTGTCGAATCATAAAATCGATTATTTTTTTCTACTATTTTTTTATTTCAATCAGATAGGTGTAGCACCGCTAAATGTTATAAATCTTCCGCTAAGTGTTATAAATCTTCCGCTAAATGTTAAAAAACTTCCGCTAAATGTTAGAACTTCCGCTAAATGTTAGAACTTCCGCTAACCGCTAAATGTTATAAATTTTAACATTTAGTGTTTAGTGGAATCCGTTAAACACTAAATGTTAAAAGTCAGAATTATATGTGTAAAGCATCGAATCGCCTTTTGGACAATATTTTGCACGTACCGAGAAATCCGAGGAACATATTCCTAGTTTAATTGTCCAATGAACAGTTTCCGTTAATATGTAAATAAAAATGGCGATCCTTAGAGTAACTTTATTTCTCAATCATTGAATACCTATATATGACTCTAAATCCAATTGTATGTTTTATGTTAAAAGGACTAGGGGCAATCTATAAATAATTGTATGTAATTGTACATTAAATGATTTATTTTATGCTTTGCAGTGAATTAGTGGATGTTAACAATGAAATAAAAGTGATATTTCCTACGTGTGAAATATAAGAGTTAATTTGTTCACTGCCGGAACTACATTTTTTTTTCAATATCAAAAACAATTTTCAATTTTTTTTTGTTTAGAAAATATCTGATATATATCCTTCGACTGTAAATGGTTTAACTAAGGAAATGAGCTATAGTTTGTTAAATCGGTCATGTATTTCAGAATTGTTGTCATTTACAGCGAAAAATGTCAGTTGGACTTTTTCAGAAAGTTGCTATAAGTTATATCATTAGATTGGAAATAACTTAACTAAGAAAATTAGTATGGATTATTGAAATCGGTTAAGTAGTTTAGAAATTATTGGGAATTAAAATCAGCACATTTTATCTTAGTAAAAGTAAGTATAAAAATCGAACAGGAAATACAGCTTTCACAGAACACAGTAAACCCCAAAACACGCAAAACACGCAAAAAGACAAACAAGAATGGCAATAGTAATAATAAAGGCATATGACGTCACAAACACAAAAAGGGTTGACATTAGGGCAACCGCCTTGGAGCGATCAGTGGCAAAAAGGCCACTGGAGCTTAAACCAGGTTATAAGGTGCACTAAACCTCACACTTACCTACTGTCATTCCAATTAAACGGGACAGTGTAAATAAAGAAATCCCCGCCACGAACTATTCTCTAACCAACAAGGCAGCATTAATAGGCAATATAAATAAAACAAAAAGATGCTCGTGTATATATAAATACAAAAATAGCAATAACCTAGAAAGCCACAAAGAAGGTACTCGGTGACTTTGCAGAAGCCAGAGCAACTCGAAAATAAACCATTGAAGGCCCGACAAGACAAGACCGCAGACAAAAATCAAAGGTCACCGTCCTTTTGGGCTTTGGGCAGACGTCATCATAGAGTCCACAGCCTGTCCGGTCATCGTACAAATAAAGAGGAAAGCATAATGGCGAACTGTAAATGGGTCCACCACCAAGCATGCAGAACGTTGATATGGTCATAACCTCTTTTGATGAACCTTTTTAACAAGTTTAACAAAGATAGTATGAAAGTGATCATGACCAAGAATCTTACGAAGTTTGTAGATCACATCACCATAGAAGTCAGGTTGTGAAAGTCCTTGCAGTTAAACAAATATTACGAATATTAGAGTCCTCACATCGAGTACAAGCTCTAGAAAAACGAATAATTTGAGACACATAGACCCTTAACAAGTTGCTGCGGGAACATACCCATCTAAATGGGGATAATTAACAATATCAAAATAAAAATCATCTCTCTTGTCATAGATTTTGCTAATCATTTCACCTTTTTCAACAGAGAGATATAAATCGAGAAAAAAACGTATATCAGAAATAATAGGTTTGTTAAGTTGAAGTTCTCTAGGATAAATATTATTAACCATAATAGAAATGAAAGGGTTGCCAATGTTCAATATGTCATCCAGATACCGAGAGGTGACATTAAAGGCTTCAATAACATCTGCCTGGGTATCTGGTGAAAGACCTAACATGAAATCTCTTTCATAGCAATATAAAAACAAATCTGCAACAAGGGGTACACATTTCGTACCCATAGGGATACCAACAATTTGTCTATAAACGGTAGTTCCATCCCTGACGAAAATATTATCCAATAGAAAAATAAGTGATTCACAAACTTCATGGCAAGTCCATGTAGTGTAATTGTCCAAACTGCCGTAAACGTTAGTAAAAAACGCTTTAATATTGTTACAGGCCAAAAATGTAGCATTTTCCTTAGCAAAAGATTTTTGAATAAGAGCAAAAAGCTTGTCTTTGATAAGGTTGTGAGGTAAAGTTGTATACAGTGTATAAAAATCATAAGCACTTAAAGATGAATCTTGACGTTTATTGCAAATTTCATCAAGAACGTCGCCTGAATTTTTAATAGACCAAAATAAATTGATCCCAGAGTTTTCGAAAGCTTTCGCGCAATATTGTTTAACGTGATCTTTCACGACAGTAAGACAAAATGTTAAAAGTTTGGAATTATTTTTATAGTGCAAGAACTAGAATTGGAAATAAAACGGGAGTTATATGGTTGTTTGTGCAATTTGGGAATCCAGTACATCTTTGGAAGTTCGTTTTGCTTTTCGCCTACTCCAGCCTTGAAAATCTGGCACTGGAGTGATATGCGTCGAAACAACATCATCTTGAGTAGATTGCACTGGAGTATACGGATTAGTACTTCCGAGTTCCTGAGATAAAACATTGACCTAATCAGGCTAATGGAATCGTCAAACACTAATTATATTATTAGCTGCTTTATCAGCAGGAACTAAAACAAACTTATTATGAAATTCCTGGATTCCCGTTTTAAATTACGAAATAAAAACCTAGGTCTAGGGGAAAGTAGGGAGGGGTTAGCCGTATAGAAGTTAATACGGGTATCTAGAATGTAAAAAATAGTATTTTTCAAGTAGAAAGGAGTTAGGGTCAGCATGTTCTCTACGACACCATTTAGTATTAAAATCCTAAATGGTTTGGGCGATCTGACCACGACATGCATTAAAATCAATCACAGAAGGTAATCTATACTTCGGACTTTAAACAGCAAATGCCGAATACGTTTATCTATAATATCAAAATTACCAGTAATGACATGACCGGCCGGAGGATAGAGATGTTCTACACTCGCATTCCTTAGGAGTGTTAGCCATTGACGTCGCCAATTTTTTTTCTTCTGCATACTGCAGTACACTTTGATTATAAAGCATCAAATAAAAAGAACATGTGAATAACAAATTTGTACCATAGCTCTAATGGTTTTCCTTTGTTCTTGCTTTTTTATAAACCTGAATGTCTGAGCCTAAACCGTGCTATAAATGCCGGTATCTTATATATATTATATTATATGACAGATTCGGCAGTTATACCATTGTCTACTCAATTTTACGCGCGCGCAGTTGTAATGTTTACACACAACCTGTCTATCAAAACGACTAAACCATTACCAAAACAGAACTTCTTGACATTGCATTTTCCCATTTAATATATAAAGGTGATTGGTTGCAAGAATCAAAACATGGGTCATGCTCATGCCGCGTGATAATGCTATTTCTTGATTTTATCGAGCTGTTATTTGTACTGAAATATGCAACGCTCTAAAACTTCTTGCACGCGCGTACTTGGATAAATGGATATGGTACAAAACATTTATAGCAAATTTTTCACATATGCGGTTTATACTGCACCCTCGGGCCTACGGCCCTCGAGAAGCAGTATAAATCGCATATACTCGAACAATTATGATATAAATATTACTTATTTCATCTCGAAGTGATCAAACTTCAATAGTTTCACTCATGCTTCGCATTTGTGGAAATATGAAGCTTTCCTTCACACTTCTCGATGAAATTAAATATTTTATTCACTTCAAAACAACAAATATCCTCTATATATATGTCAGAAAACGGTATTCTTGGAACGTGTGTGTGTGTGAGCGTGCGTGGGAAGTTGTTATCAAAAAAATAAATACCAGCTTTAAAGGCACTGTTCCGCCAAATAACGGCAAAATTAAAAATTACACTAAACAAACGTTTATCCAAACTATATCCAGGTGTTCAGTCATACATTAATTTATATATTCCAATTGGAAGTATAGGTTTATTTACGTATACTTAAAATACCCGATACGGAATATGCGTAAAATGAGTAATGAGTTCGTAACTTTTAATTCGACGTTCCAGTTTTGGGTTTTGGCTTGGCTGGTTAAAGCCGTTTATATTGTGTCTAAAAATAAAATATGTAAGTTATATATATACAAATATATAATTGTGCCTAGTGGGCACTCTAACCCCTGCATTTGGTTTAGCCAATCTTACCCAAACTTACACAGTAGTTAAATCTCTACAAAACTCGGACGAATTTTTGAACCAGCTAGATTTGATTGCTTATAATTCTGCCTTTGAAGTTACATCAATAGACGAGTTTTTGGGGTCGTGGATTCAAATATCGCCGGAGGCATTTTCATTCCCCTTTGTTATTATTATTATTATTATTATTATTATTATTATTATCATACTTGTTGTTGTTGTTTATTTTCTCATAAGAAACCTTGGTTAGCGAATTCAAATCCGATTAGAGATTTTTCTTGAAACCTTTTTTCATTGGTTCAGTAAATACATTTTTTTTCTGATTTATTTTTAGCTCTACTGGTGGTGTGAGGATTGCGTTGGCGTAATTTGGCGGCAGTTTTTCTGAAACATCTCGACCAATTTTAATCTAATGTTCCATGCATTCTTCAGAATTGGCTGGGACCTTCCAGAAGATTTGTTTGTCGATCCGACATTCAAAATGGCCTACATATATCCAAAACCATAAAAAAAACTTTTCCAGAACGCCAAGATAGAGTTTGACAACAATTTCTTTAGAATTGATTGCTAACTACTGAACTTTCAAGTTTATCATTTTTGTTTACATAAAATCAAAAATGGCTGTGTCTCGGGGATCCAACGTTTGTATATGGAAATTGTGCACGCTTTAGAAAGACATATAGGGAAAAACTGGAAACATCTTCTCTAAAATCACAAGGCATAGAGTTCTTATATTGCAAATTATATCACATTATGATCCTTTATTTAGATTGTGCAAATGGTGAACCTGGGGTAAAATCTGGCCCCTCCCCGGTGGTCATAATTTTACATAGAGTTATATAGGAGAACTTTTAAAACAATCTTCTTTTCTGAAACTACAGGATACAGAGGTTTAATACTTTGCATTTACCATATGCATACGGTCCTCTCCAAAGTTTGTTCAAATCGAGACCATAGGGTCAAATTTGGCTCCACCCCAGGAGTCTTATGTGTTAAGGGATAAAGCTTTTCTGAAACTATAGTTTTACACTAATTCAGCATGAACAGCAGATACAGGCCTCCAATCAGCTTTGGATACGGGATCCTTCTCACCCTTTGGACATAGCCCCCCACACCGCTTGGATGATAACTTGAAAAAAACGTTGAGATCCCACCCTATAACCATATATACACTTAATGGACATGAACATATGGATAGAACCACCAAACCAGCAGCGGCCATGGGGTTTATTCCCACCTCTGGGGACATATTCCCTGGGACAAAACTTGGAAACAGTTGCGATCCCCACCCTATAACCATATATACACTTACTGAACAGCATGAACAGATGTATACAGCATTCAAGCCATCATCGGCCCGTGATCTCTCCCGAACGTGGGGTAATGACCCCTGTGTCATAACTTGGAAACCGTTGATATTTCCATATACACTTAATGGGCACGAACAGACGGATATAACCATCCAACCAGCCTTGGCCCTGTTGTCCATCCCCACCCTTTGGGACAGGGACCCTTGATCATAACTTGGAAACCGTTGAGATCATCGCCCTATAACCATGCATACACTTACTGGGCATAAACAGATGGATACGACCTACCAGCCGTATCGGACAGGGATATGTTCCCGGCCTTGGCGCTGGGTCATAACTTGGAAACCGTTGAGGTCTCCGCCCTATAACCATATATACACTTAATGGGCATGAACAGACGGATACAACAATCCAACCAGCGTTGTACATGTGGTCTATCCCCACCCTTTGGAACATAGCCCCTGGGTCATAACTTGGAAACAGTTGAGATACTCACTCTATAAATATATATATATACTTACTTTGCCTGAACAAGGCGGGCGCGGGATTTGCGATTGGACGCCATCGACTGTGTTCCATCCTGTTATGAAATTATAAGCTTGATTGACAATTATTTCATCTTTTTAGCTTGTTAGACAAATTGTTTATCTTTGTAAAGATCATCAGGTGTACGATTCAGGGAAATTTTGATTTTAAATAAGGCATCGATGTTTTGTTTTCACTTGAATTCCACCAAATGTGTATAGCCAGTAGAGCGAAACAGGCCCTTTTCCCCTCGTTTTTAAAGCGGAGTGATAAATTAAACATTCGCCTAAGTTCATCTATGTGTTTGTCCACATTTAGTAAAGTCACAGTGCAAATTGTTTTGTTCTCTTATATATCGCAAAAGTATGCATGATGTGGTACACATACACATATTCCCCAATGTTGACCGGTAGAATTAGGATAAACCACGTCTCTCCGTCCATCTGTTTTGTGTTTGGACTGTAACTTACGTCTGCATAAAGGGATAATTTTGTTTGTAAAATAGTCTATGAACTATGTGACTTACATCAGACATAATATCAATTATAATATGACTATAAAATGTCATTTTCATGAGTGACTTACTCATTGTTCCCTTATTCCCAGATGTTTGGTGCACTCATTGGAATTGTACATGCGGTGTATGCAATGATTTTGTCTAGTATGCATGAATTTTGTCATACAGCTACAGATATACTGATCAATATTAACTAACGTTCGACAAAATTTAAGCAAATACAAGGAGACAACTTATTACCCGCCCCTCCTCGGCCCGCACCACCCCTCACACACCATTGCTCCACCCTTCTCCAAATCACTCAGTAAAATAAACGTGATTTATTTACGAGAGAACAACGAGGACAGGATGGGAACAAAAACTCCCATATTATTTAAGTAGCCGACCTATAGACATAATCATCGACATCTTATTTGAATCCGTTCTGTACCGTTTTATTTATTTCATTTTTTTTTAATGACTTTTTTTTGGATTTCTTTTATTTTTGTTATTTGTGTTCACGTCGTGTTAGCAGGAAGCATTGCTATGATTTCTAGTTGTGCCTGTTGCGTTTTTTTTCCAGTTCGTTGATTTTTGATGGATATTACGGCCCCTTGACATTTCTACTTTTAAATTTCTTGTCGGCTCTACTCCTCCTAAACGCCTAGTTGGATTTCGACGAAACTTGGCAGGAAGCATCGGTAAAATGTCTAGTTGTGTTTTTCACGCTTTTGTTCCAGTTTGTCGATTTATGACGGAGTAATGGCCCTTTGACATTTTTACTTTAAATTTCTTGTCGGCGCTACTCCTCCTAATTGGCTTGTTGGATTTCTACGAAATTTGGCAGGAAGCCTCAGTAGGATGTCTAGTTGTGCAGAGCGCGGTATATCAATGAAATCTTGGAAAGTTCGGAAACCAGCTAGATCTTGTTAGTAACGACAGAGTTATGGCACTTGTTTTGTTAAGTCTGCTTGCATATAATTAAAAAATATATTCGCGTGTTATACTATCAGTATTGTAGTGTGTCTCTTTTAAACAATGATGAAACAAATAACAAAACATCTTATTCAAGTAATGATACGTTTATTGTCAGTACTATAGTTTAGATATATGTAAATTTGCTTATTAAAGTTTAAAGTTAATCTCATAGTATGTACAAGTCAAACAAAATTAATACAAACATTATTCACATCACTGTTTAATAGAAGTATTGTTAAATAAATAGCTTTCTATAAATTCATCCAGTTTTATGAATGCATAAACAATTTCACCTACGATTCTGAAAAAAAGGGCATTTTAAATAAAATAAAGTATTGAACATTTTATCAGGAACTGGATCTTCAGCTGGTGTTTTACATCCGGGATATATCCTTTTATCAACTAGTATACTTTGTATCTACCTTTTTCGAAGCATAACTGCAAACAACAACGGCACTGAAAGTCATTAACCACAGAATGCACCAGTTGACATAAAACTATACTCGACACATCAAAAGATGTGTTGTTATTTACTTCATCCTTTTTTAAAAGAAAAACACTGCAATACTGATAGTGTTTAACATAGCCATTCTCTAAAATATTAACCCTGTATTACTTTATATCCCTAAATCGTTATTATGAATATGTACGTTAAATTCACCATCTTTCGTACCATTTAATAAGTTGGTGATCTCATCTTTCGTACTATATCGATCCCATTTTCTTCGTTATCTTGAGAACGAAGTTCTATAATCAACATGGTACTATTGTACCCCTTAAGCTTTAGCTCCAATGATATGAACCGAAGTCTTCCAAAACCATGGTAAAAACGGCGATCGGAATACCTCGCCTATTATTTCCGAAGCTTGCCGGTAGCGAGCACATTAGACGAAGGGTACCAGACTACTCGCTGATATACTATCTCCGTAGACTGGTCCCCGATTGTCCTGCGAGCGCATTAGGGGAAGGGTATCAGACTACTCGCTGATATACCATCTCCGTAGACTGGTCCGCGATTGACCTTGACACCTCACTAATGTTCGTCGCCAATAGTTAGATTGGGCACCAATGTACTCTCTCCGAAGCTTGCCGGAAATCCGCGAGGAGTTACGAACGGGGGACTACTCGCCATCGGAACTATTCGTTAAATTCCTCAATCAAAACTGTCTCGCCTGTGACCAGTAATCAATAAATACGGCTAAATAGGACAATTTCAGAGTTTAATAAGCACTATTGACGCTACCGTTCAGGTCTTGCGTGAGTATCAGGAGTCATAACATTACAATATCTACTATTTGATTTCGGCGTAACAGGTTTGAGGCCATGGCCTAATGGTGAGAGCGCTCGACTTCCCTGCAGAAGATCCGAGTTCAAATCCCTTAGTTTTTTAGTTCTTTGTTTTGGTTTTTTTTCTCTTCTCTTCACTGCAATATGTAATTAATCTGCTCCCCATATGTGCGGAAATATGCGCATGCTGCTATAATAAGATGCAAAACATCCCACAAAACACGCCTTCTAGTCTTCAACTGTTGGCTTTTTATAACTTAAAATTTACAGAAAAAAGCTCTAGTACGAAGCTTTTTGGAAAGCTAAAACTTGTAGTACGGCTGATCCTATAAAATATTGGGTGTACAAAACGCGTTTTAGCAGCATATTGATCTTAATAAACCGAGTTAATGCATGAAATTTGAGGTATATATTAACAGTGAACTAATAATCATTATTAGTTCACTGATATTAATAATCATGCTAGGTATCTGTATGTAAACGAAAATCATATTAAAATGAAGACATTTTGCTAAAAATGACAAAATGTAATATCCATTTTTAATCTCGCAATACTGTCTTTCGTTCTAATACAATAACCTGTCCTCGCTGCGTACAAATTCCCCCAGGAGTGTCATTTATAGTTTGCGCGTTTACGTGGCCAACTACTAACGTGTTGCATGTTTATATACAACTATTATTATAAACATCTCGGAAATCATCACTTAAAACCTTTCGGTTAACAGTTGTCGGTTTTCGCTCGGCTTTTTACGTATACTCATAACAAATGTAATAATGTGTCTATTAATTACTTCTTATATTATTATTATAATTTTTTTCTATGTAAAATTTGACTTATTTTGACTGAGGGTTATGTTATAACGTTTGAAGTTAAATTAAAATTGAAATCAAGGATGTTCCCATTGTATAACTAAATAGGCCGAGTAGTTACGGACTTGGCCGATTGCGACTCTTATGTGGTTTTCATAACAATGAACAATCGGAACTGCCTCGTCGGATTCCGTCACATTTACCAAGTACGGAAATTGGCGAAGAGTTCCGATCGGTTTTCATAAGCAATGAACGTTTTTCGCTTTGATAACGCTTTCGTTTGTATGGTTATTTGTATGGTGTTTTACGTCATGTTCAACACATGTAGGGTTATATATGACGGTCGATTGTTTCGTGGAATGGGCAGACCACCCACATGCGCGTAACTAGATCAGTTTTCGTCATACACTGTGGTTGATCGCAATGCTAAATCAAAGTACTGCGAAACATTAGTAAGCAAATGGTTTGAGCTGTTCCTATAGTAAAGATTAAAGATTGTATGAAGTGTTATGATTTTTATTGGCGAAGTGATTCTTGTTATATGTTATAGATCTCTCAAGCCGAGGCGTCCTTATCCACTGAGTAAGAGGCCGCTGAATCCTCACCTGAAGGGTTGTAGGATGTGGCAAGTTATTGTTTGAGATAGTTGGTTAAAATCTTTTTTTAGCAGTTGCCATGAACTTATATTTTTAAAAAATATATATTTAACTTTAGCGGCCATTTTGAATTTCCGGCCGAACTGATATTTACTTAGGACCAACTATACATCAAGAGCAACATTCCTGCAAATCAATCAATTTTTTTCCGAGAATCGCCACAAGTTTTATCCTATATAACTATGTCAACGAAGATGGCCGCTGGTGGCCATGTTTGACATCGAATCGAAATGACGTTTGTGTAAAATCAATAACACTTATTGTTTTTGGGAAGTGGCGGGCAAGAAATTGTATTTGTAAACAATCTATTTAAAGTCGTGGGGCCATCTTGAATTTCCGGCTGACGTGTATTACTAGACATCAAGAGCAACATTCCTGTAAAGTTTCATGACAAATCTATCAAGTAGTTCCAGAGGAGTAGTCGCCACAACAGTGCTCCAAGAAAATTAAAATTGGGAATAGCCCAGGGCAAGTATATTTCAAAAGTTCACTTGCCCTGACTGAAAAGACACTTGCCCAGATTTTGTTTAACTTGCACCGAAATTGTTATTACCAATGAGTATTTGCCAGTATATACTTTTTGTCGATATTGAATATTTCGCTTTTCTACTTTGTTTTATTTATAATTAATTAATAATTCACATGTGATTAGAATCCAACCATAAGGATGCAACGTTTCATTATGACAGAGTACGCGTTTGGCTCAAGCATCTGAGCAAACTTAGGATGCTTTTTTTGCAAACTCTTTACGTTAAATACAGTACTGAAATGGCTCAATTTTTCAAAGAGGAACTACACAATTTATGAATTTCTTGTTACAAAGTATACTGTGATTAAAATGTCTAACGGTTAACAGGTGATTTTAATAGTGGGACTTATGATAGACAAGATTATGTTACCTTTGACACAAATGACTCTTTTGAATTTTTACCAGATGACTACGAAATAGATAGGTTTCATCCAAGATTTTTCTAAGATATTGGTCATGTTAATACAAATGGAAATGAATTTTAGATTTGTGTATGCAAGCTGATCTACGAATTTGAAATGGCAGGAAAGGTAACGATGCAGGAATAGGAAAGTACACATGTGTAGGTCAAAGAGGATGTAGTCTTGCTGATTATATTGTTGCTTCTGAGTCCTTATTTCCATATTTTTCGGATTGTGATGTACATACGATCCTAACCCTTTGACCGACCACTGTTGAATTGAGCGTGTTATTAGAAATAAAATCAGCTCCGAAAACCAATCTACGAATGAAAATGATGATTATGTAATTTTGGATAAAATGTATGTTTGGAAAAGCGACCTAAAACAAAATTGAATAGAGATGTTTTCCTAAATATTTAACTATAAAATTAAGCAGTTTTTTAAAAGAAAATTCGGCAAATTAGAATTTATATACTTCTGGTGAATTATAAATTACAAAAATATGCTACATGCTGTGTCTATGATCATCAAATATAACATCATTTACAATATTAACAAAGAAAAACACCCCTTCTAAAACTGGCGAACGGTTGAATATTCACCATAATGCGCGCTATATAATCTTTACCAAATAGACATGACCACGTGCTACAAAGCTTGTGCTTCCCTTGGATGTAAAAACAATTTTCAATGAGCTCGGACAAAGTGTATTCATTAATTTGACGTTTAGACAGAACAATTAATTTGTCATAACGTATCTTATTATAACTTTTCTTATGCATGAGTTCAAAAAACTTGTTTTAATGATAATAAACGGGCGGTTTGTAATTTATATTTTATTGTAAGCACACCATGGACGGTTGTTATATGTTCAGACCTATTGAATACTGCATTCTTATTTGTATTTGGCATTGTACGGATTATATCAGGCCCAATAAAGATTATAACAGGCTCAATAAGGATCATAACAGGCCTAGTACGGATTATAACAGGCCCACAACGGATTATAACAGGTCCACTAAGGATAGTAACAGGCCCAATAATGATTTTAACATGCCCAATACGGATCATACACAGATCCAATAATGATTATAAATGGCCCAATAAATATTATAAGAGGCCAAGCACGGATTATAACAAGCCCACGATGGATTATAACAGGCCCAATAAGGATTATACCTGGCCCAAGCGGGTTATATCATTCCCAATAAGGATTATAACTGTCCCTATAAGGATTGCAATAGGTCAAATAATGATTATAACAGGCCCAATGCGGATTATATCATGCCCAATAAGGATTATAACTGGCCAAATAAGGGTTTTAACAAGTCCAATAAGGATTGTAACAGTCCCAATAAGGATCATAACAGGTCAAATAAGGATTATAACAGGCCTAATGCGGATTATATCTTGCCCAATAAGGATTATAACTGGCCAAATAATGATTGTAACAAGTCCAATAAGGATTGTAACAAGGCCAATAAGGATTATAACAGGTTCAATAAGGTCTGTAACAGGCCCAATAAGGATTATAACAGGTTCAATAAGGATTGTAAAAGGCCCATTAAGGATTATAACAGGTTCAATAGGGATCGTAACAGGCCCAATAAGGATTATAACAGGTTCAATAGGGATTGTAACAGGCCGAAAAAGGATTGTAACAGGCCCAATAAGGATTTTAACAGGCCCAATAATGATTATAACATGCCCAATAATAATTATGACAGGCCAAATAAGGATTGTAACAGGCCCAATAAGGATTATAATAGGTTCAATAAGGATTGTAACATGTCCAATAACGCTTGTTACATGCCGAAAAAGGATTATAACAGGCCCAATAAGGATTGTAACATGCCAAAAAGGATTGTTACATGCCCAATAAGGATAGTAACATACCCAATAAGGATTGTAATAGGCCCAATAAGTAATATAACAGGCGCAATAAGGATTATAACAGGCCCAATAAGGATGGTAACACGCCCAATAAGGATTATAACAGGTACAAAAAGGATTATAACTGGTCTAATATGGATTGTAACGGGCCCAATGTGGATTATATCATGCCCAATAAGGGTTGTAACAAGTCCAATAAGGACTGTAACAAGCCCAATAAAGATTATAACAGGTCCATTCAGGATTGTAACAGGCCCAATAAGGATTATAACAGGTTATAACAGGTTCAATAAGGATTGTAACAGGCCCAATAAGGATTATAACATGCCCAATATGGATTGTAACAGACACAATAAGGATTATAACCTGTTCAATAAGGATTGTAACAGGCCCAATAATGATATTAACAGGCCCAATAATGATTGTAACAGGCCCACTAAGGATTATAACAGGCCAAATAAGGATTATAACAGGCCAAATAAGGATTGTAACAGGCCAAATAAGAATTATAACAGGCCCAATAATTATTGTAACAGGCCCAATAAGGATTATAACAGGCCCAATAAGGATTATAATAGGCCCAATAAGGATTGTAACAGGCCCAGTATGGATATTAACAGGCCCAATTAGGATTATGAGAATGCCGAATTCGCGCGGAATTCGGTATTGCCCCTGTTTATGTAACAATGCCACGGAACGTGTTTAGTAAACCATTTTTTGTTTTTGCTAGTCAAATAAAGGTTGAACGGTTTGTTTGTTTGAATGGTGTTTTACGTCATGTGAGGCCATATATGACGGTCGATTTTTACGGTTTAGGATTGGTTGGTGGTTAATTTGTTTGTTTGTTTGTATGTTTGGGTTGGTTGGTTGCTTGGATGGATGGTTGGTTGGTTAGTTGGTTTGTTGGTTGATTGGTTAATAAAGAATGTGTTAAATTAATATGACATGTGAAATTATACTTAGTTTGCCAATACCCTCAGTTGTTCAAGATTCTGCATAGGTTTAAAGCCATTTGCTATTTGCTAGTAATATTAAAATAGTGAGATATAGGCGTATCGGTGCTGGCGAAGTGAATGGTAGATAGCTCAGCGTTCTGTTGCTAGGGTAATATTCTGATAAACCCAATATTTGATATTACGTTTTCATTTAGAGAACTGTTGAAGGCGCAGTGATATGGATACATATGTTAGATCGCCGAAGTTTAAAGATGTATTATTTATGGAGTGAGAAATCATTGCGAAGGTAAGGTATGTTTTCTATATATTAGAAGGGGTTTTGTTAAATTTTATATTTTATTTACACCAGCACTGTATATAAATTTAGCATAGCATTATATTCTTCATTACGTTCATGAAATAAGATACATTTAAGGTGGAATTACACTTTTGAAAAAATAAATAAAAAAATTAAACTGAATACCGTTGCAAAATTTCTACCAAATTAAAATTTAAACTTTTCTGAAAGTGGAACTGAATTTGCTTTTGATAATCATTGAGGCGTTTAAAATATGGCGTCGTAAAGAATGGCTGGTCGTCACTTTTGACGCCGTTTTTCAGAAAACATTTTTCAGAAAACATAGTGTTGCCAGTTCAACGAAATTTTGAGAATATATTATTTTGTTAAAGTGATTGTCCGATATAAAAACAATGTTCAGCTGTAAACTTGCTGTTTTTAAAATTTCCGTTTTTCTCAAAAGTATATGTATGATACAAAATACTGAAAAAAACGTGTCCGGAAAAATATATCGATTTGTTGATATGTTATTTAGTAATTTCAGCCAAATCGATTCGTATCAAGAGAAATATATTGAGTCCATGTCATTTTCATGCTATTGACGTTTAACAAAGTACACCCCCTTTCACAAAAAGACGTCATGTACTTGCGTCAATTGTTATCGTTCGTTTGTGTGCACATGTGATGTATATTTTGAGGTGCTTATTTCTGCATACTATACTTGACTGTCATTAACACATTTTAATGAATGGGAGGAAACCGGGGTACTCGGGTAAAACCGACGTGTCCGAGTGGATGAACACCGAACGTTCTCAAATACAACCCCGAATGACGATTCGAACCCGGGTTTAATTTGTACCTAACCAACTGCAATACTTAGACACACGTATTTTTACAATATTATGATAGTTTCAAAACAAGCAATTATGAATTGTGAATGAAATCTATAATTATTTTCACACTTGTGGCGTATGGAAACATTATTTTGTTTTCCTTCCATCTGTATGTGTCAGATTTGTGTATGAATGCTGCTTAAAGTTTATCTGCTTGTTTGGACTTAAAACACTACTTTTTTGACTTATTGTTATACTGATTTTCGTATACTGGGTGTGTATTGCAATATTGAAACATACAATTCCTATCTAAAACAATTAGTTAACCAAATTAATAAAGACGAAAAGGAAACACTGGTATTTTTCTCTCACTTTTGTCAATGGGCTATTCAATTGACCAAGTTCCAAAAAGGCAATGTTAAAAAAATCGATTTATTTTCATCGGTCCCATTTTGGCAAATAAACATAAACATAATTTTAATTATGGCCTAGGCTTAGTTAAAGTGCTATTCTAAAATCAGCAATTTCCGAAGATTGATTTGATCGCGCAAAATTAAGACAAAATCAACACCAACACCAACACATCAGAGCACAGACATTATAAAATCATCGTAAGGCCCCAGCTAGAGTATGTGATTTGTTACGAGTAAAATATAACTAGAAAAGAAGCAAAACCAGCAACACAACTAGTTTTTCATTAATATCACAATTTTGAATAAAGTCCAATTAAATTATCCAAAGTTCCTTTAATTCACTTTAGCAAGTGTCTCCTTAATCCAAAACAGTAAGTATCTCTTTAATCCAAAACAGTAAGAGTCTCTTTAATCCAAAGCAGTAAGTGTCTGTTTAATCCAAACCAGCAAGTGTATCTTTAATTCAAATGTAAATTATCCTTTCAGTCCAAATTAATTTCCATTATTTTCGGTTTAGTCCAAATATCCATTTTTACTGTTATTATGAATGAGTACAATATGTTTTAAATCCTCTCACAATTATATTTTCTAAAAGCATCCAAATCTAAATTAACTTTAATGAACAGAACTCAGCTGCTCTCAGAGTATGTGTATATACCGCCCAAAGAGTGTTCCAAAAGCTTTCCCACTAATATAGTCCAGTGAAAATAGTCCAAATTTCATCATATTAAATGAATTGGAATAAATAATTTGCATACATGGTAAACATGTTTACATCTGTACTATTTTTAACTTTCTTCAAGGATAAATCAATAATAAACATGCAACAATGCATGTACACATTCAGACATAGGTAACGTAATTAGGTTGTCAGTCTCTCGAAAACACGTTCAGATGCACGTCTTATTGTTTTTTTAACAATTGTCCATGGTTTAGTTCAGATTTTCAGCGTATATTGAGAATACCATGTGAATGACCCTCCACATGCATCCTTTCTCATATCGTCACATTCATAAAACAGTCAACCGACTATTACTAGTCCTAATTTCATTTGACAATTGTCCTGTGAAACAAATTACACAATCATGTACTTGTGCTCCCTGACATTCTCCGCTTTAAGCAAGGGGTAGGCCAAATCAACTACAACTACCCAGAGACTAATGAGAAGCATTGTTTTTATCCAGTTTTAAAACATGTCTTTAAAAAGACTTACTTAACATCTAACACATTTACATTTACTCACGCATCATGACTTTTGTCCTACTGTCATACTTTTACTATTTTACTTAATCTGCACAAACGTGCACATCTGCACATAATACTTGAATGAGACAGTTGCAGGATGTAGAGATAGATATTTCATTAGCTCAAATCTTGCACCGAAGCCGCAATTCTAGCACCATCTACCACCAGACAATTATGGTCATATTTCCTCTACGTTCGATTTAAGCAGTGTAATGCATGCATTTTATCACTGTTCATCATAAACGATGAAAATTGTCTATTGGGAAAGAAAGGTATTTTTACCAGCTTTTGTTTTGAATGTTTCCGCTTCATCGGGAGTTAGTTTTCAAAGCAGAAATTAATTGTATTGTAACATATTGTAATTATCATGATTATAGTCAGGTAGAACTGCGATCTTTGATTTTGATACATTGTTGCAAAATGAAAATATTGTGGAAACAACAACACAACTCACTTTGAGTTTGTGAATTTTGGGCGCTCAAATCCAGCCCCGAAAGTTGCTCAAATTGTTTTAGCATAACACCGGTGATGATTTGCGAATTTACCAGTCGTAATTCATTTACGGCAAATTTTCATTGATATTATTTATAGATTTTGAATTTATATTTTTTTTCGCTGATCCACGTAAAACCTATTCTTTATTCAGAAACTAATGCATAGCCTGTACAATGAAAAAACAAGCATTCAATAGTGTGTGTGTTTTGTTGTTGTTGTAGTAGGTTTTTGTTGTTGTTGTTGTTGTTTTTCATTACGAACTACCATTTCAGGGAAGACGTACACATTTACCTGAAACTGAATACATGCAGACGTCTGTTCGCCGTTTTTTTGTGAACTGGATTTATTTAGAAAAACGTAAAACGTAAATAGCCAGAAAACGACCTGGACTCGATGTATTGTTCTTGATACGAATCGATTTGGTTGAAATTACTAAATAACATATAAAAATCGATATATTTTTTCGGACTCCTTTTTTCAGTATTTTGCATTTAGTAACATACATTTTTGAGAAAAAGGAAATGTCAAAAACACAAGTTTACAGCTGAACATTTTTTATATCAGACATTTTTTATATCAGACAATCGCTTTTACAAATTATATATAACATTTTCTCAAAATTTCGTATCACTGACACCAGTATAAGCAATGCAAACTTTCTCGAAAAATGTGTGTCTGAAAAATAGCGCCAAAAGTGACGAACCATGCATTCTTAACGATGCCATATCTTAAACGCCTTAATGAGTATCAAAAAAATGAATATAGTTTCACATTCAGAAAAGTTTAAATTTTAATTTGATATAAATTTTATAATTTTATGCAATTTCTTTTTATTTTTTGAAAAGTGTGATTCCACCTTAAATGGAACCATTCATCCAACATGAATATATCTAGGAATTAAGGATATTGTATTACCTTATTCATTTGTATTTACATTTCCATACTATTTATCGAAAAAGGGTCAAAATCCGGGTAAAAAATGAAAATTAAAAGTATTTTAAAAACTGTCAAAATTACTTGCAAATTTGTAAAATTTCAGAACTCAAATATTTACTTTATCAAAAACAATTCATGTTAAATCACACTCTGTAATCTACGTTGAAAACTATTCATCTAATTTAACTTACAGTAGTCAGTCACTACTCTTCACTTTGTGCAATGAATGGACAACCTCTTGGAACGCTATGATTAAGTTATGGCCCTTGACTTAGTCAAAATAGGGGCTGAACAAGTTGTGTCGCGTCCTCCTCCATTACTATTTAACCCAATGTTGCCAATGTTTACAGGAATGTTTACTGGCAAGAGAAGATGCGCACTGGGTTTTTATTTTTATTTTGGACCAAGAACCACCGAGGTATGGCCCTTGACTTAGTCAAAATAAGGGCTGAAAAACTTGTGTCGCGCCCTTCTCCATTACTATTTAACCCACGGTCGCCAAACTTTACAGGGATGTTGACCAGCAAGTGACCTCTTGGGACTCTATGATTGCACATACTGAAACTCCGACCAACGGATGTTTCTTATTTTGTATTGTATATAGCTTGACAACAACATCTTAGTGTTTTTTAATTTCTCTGGATGTGGACTTCTTTTTTAGAGAATTCCTTGTGATGGGATGTAGTTTTGTTTACACTGTCTTGCCTATTATGGATGCTGAAGACAGTTAACTAGTTTGCGGACCTACGATGCCATTGCGTTTGGACGCTGTGGTTTCTATAGGACCCTATATCTCATTAAAAAATTTTTTTTTTTTTTGCCATTTCATTTTTCTTCTATAGTCAATTTCTCTGTCATTTTTGAATGTCAGTTAAAATAAACTGGTTAAATCAAAGTGTTTTGCAAACGAGAGTTTATTATAGTTAATTATTAGACATGAAACAGATATGTTTTCGTCAAACTCTTTTTCTTTTAAATATTTTCTTCGTAAAATGATATATCCAAAATAACTACGATATCCAGTTTGATAAATATGTTTTCCTAATCAACGTTCCTATATGCAAAAACCACCAGAGACATGTATTTATAACATATCCTTGGAAATCGTTGATATTTCCATATACACTCAATGGCACGAACAGACGGATAGAATCATCCAACCAGCCTTGGCCCTGTGGTCCATCTCCACCCTTTTGGACAGACACCCTGGATCATAACTTGGAAACCGAGGAGATCATCGCCCTATAGCCATGCATACACTTACTGGGCATACTTACTGGGCATAAACAGATGGATACGACCTTCCAGCCGCATCGGCCAGGGATGTGTTATCGGTCATAACTTGGAAACTGTGAGATCTCCGCCCTATAACCATATATACACTTAATGGGCATGAACAGACGGATACAACAATCCAACCAGCATTGTACCTGTGGTCTATCCACACCATTTAGGACAGTTGAGATACTCACTCTATAAATATATATATACACTTACTTGGCCTGATTTTTTTATGGCTTTGTTTTCACTTGAATTCCACCAAATGTGTACAGCCAGTAGAGCGAAACAGGCCCTTTTGGGCCCCTCGTTTTTCCACATTTAGTAAAGTCACAGCGCAAATTGTTTTGTTCTCTTATATATCGCAAAATTATGCATAATGTGGTACACATACACATATTCCCCAATGTTGACCGGTAGAATTAGGATGCACCACGTCTCTCCGTCCATCTGTTTTGTTTTTGGACTGTAACTTCCGTCTGCATTAAGGGATAATTTTGTTTGTAAAATTTGTATTTTTACACTAGTCTATGAACTATGTGACTTACATGGGACATAATATCCATTATAATATGACTATAAAATGTCATTTTCATGAGTGACTTACTCATTGTTCCCTTATACCTGGATGTTTGGTGCACTCATTGGAATTGTACATGCGGTGTATGCAATGATTTTGTCTAGTATGCATGAAGTTTGTCATACAGCTACAGATATATTCATCAATATTAACTAACGTTCGACATAATTTAAGCAAATACAAGGAGAAAACGTATTACCCGCTCCGTTTGCCCGCCCCACCCCGCCCCTCAAACTCCATAGCTTCACCCCTATCCAACTCACCCAGAAAAATAAATGTGATTTATTTACGAGAGGACAACGAGGACAGGATGGGAACAAAAACTCCCATATTATTTAAGTAGTCGACCTATAGACATAACCACCGACATCTTATTTGAATCCGTTCTGTACCTTTTTAAATAAAATAGGGCATGTAGTAAATAAGATTTTATTGGCGAGTCATAAGTATCCCTATATATGGATAAACCAGTCTCATATTGATATTTAACTACTGTATTTAATAGTAAATTTCTTGTTTATGTTTAATTGTCATATATATACGCATTTTTGGCCCTCAATATGCACAAAATTACCCTACAATAAGCTCTCGAGATTTGCGCCATATCATAAATGCGGTCCGATACGCCAAATTTAGGGCATATGACCGGGCCGAAAATGCATATCCATATTGGCCCTGTCACCTGACCGTTATTGGCCCGGTCACCTGACCGGTCCAATAACCCTTACCTGACCGTTACGATTATCAGCGATTGTTTTTTGTTTTACCCTTTTTTTTTAAACTATAACTTTGACGTTAAACCCTTCAATGACATGACGTAACCGAAGTGACGTCAACTAACGTAACTGACGTCATTTAAATAAGCGTTAAAATGGAAGCCGGCGAGAGGACGTTAGCGCCAGTGCCTAACAGCTTAATTTACTTATTGTACTTAGATGGTTAAATTACTGAGGGAAGGCATTATGAAGTAAATGAAACTGAAATAGGATTGTTGTCAACAAAGCGAGGTATGTAACTAGCTCTACAGAAAAACAGACGAAATCTGGCTTTACATTTTTTCACGGAGTGGTTTCGCTCGACCGGTGAGACCAGAGTTACTAAAAAAATTGGCTTCAAGGAGTTGGACGGTCTATATTGGAAGTTTTATTCTGAGTAGAATATATAGTCCGACAAAACTGAATACCAGCCAGACTCGATAAAATCAGTCCAGGCCATCATCAGTTGGTACTTAATCGAGAAGAGGTACTTTTACAGTACTGTAGATATGGAGTTTCAGCATTCAAGGGACGTACTGACAGCCAAAAGAAATGCTCTGAAGCAGCAGGGAAGGGAAATAAAGAAATCGAAAAAGAAATGGAATGGACGAATTGAAACAGGAAAAGAGAGAGAATAAACTACAAACAATAAATTTAAGTTAAAACTACATTGTTTTCTTTCATTCATTTTTGCAATTTTTATTTTATAAATTAAGTCTAACAGTTTAATATCCTTTGATTCTTTTTTTTTATATAAAATCCCAATGAAAATGCGTATATATATGATAAAAATATTAAAACATGAGTGATGCGTTATCGGCCCTCGACCAATATCGGCCCTCATGTTAAAGCCTTCGGGCCGATATTGGGGTCTCGGGCCGATATGATGGACAATAACGCACTACCCATGTATTAATCTCTAATTAATGCCTCATCGAAATAGCTGATTTAATAGTATTTTCTTTGTTCATGTTTAATTAATGCCACATCTAAATAGCTGATTTAATAGTTTAATACCGTCTCTTTATGCACGTACATTTACATTTATTTGATACTACATACAACATAGATGATCGGAATCAGTTAGTTT
This sequence comes from Cyrtodaria siliqua, assembly GCA_037043455.1. Taxonomy (NCBI): domain Eukaryota; kingdom Metazoa; phylum Mollusca; class Bivalvia; order Adapedonta; family Hiatellidae; genus Cyrtodaria; species Cyrtodaria siliqua. Next base: position 170,255 of record JAWPHD010001892.1, read on the forward strand.
GCTACGGTGTTACGTTAGGGCAATCGTACCATTGCGTATCGACGTTTACAAGTCGATGCGCGATGGTGGTTTGTTTGTATGGTGTTTTACGTAATATGCAATACAGGTAAGGCTATCTATGACGGTCGATTGTTTTTCTTTTTTTTGTGGTGGAGGCAGACCATCCACTTTTCCTGGGAAGATCCAGTATTGTGCTCCTCCCGCCATCCGTAAAAATCCACAGTTCCTCACTTACAGGTCGAGCTCCCAGTATCCCTATATATTGATAAACCAGTCTCATATTGATATTTAACTACTGTATTTAATAGTATATTTCTTGTTCATGTTTAATTAATGCCTCATCTAAATAGCTGATTTAATAGTTTATTACCGTCTCTTCATGCACGTACATTCACATTTACACGATACTACATACAACAAAGATGATCGGAATCAGTTAGTTTGCTACGGTGTTACGTTAGGGCAATCGTACCATTGCGTATCGACGTTTACAAGTCGATGCGCGATGGTGGTTTGTTTGTATGGTGTTGTACGTCATTTGCAATACAGGTAAGGTTATCTATGACGGTCGATTGTTTTTCTCTCTTTTTGTGGTGGAGGCAGACCATCCACTTTTCCTGGGAAGATCCAGTATTGTGCTCCTCCAGCCATCCGTAAAAATCCACAGTTCCTCACTTACAAGTCGAGCACCCAGTGGGATTCGAACCCTTGAGGCGAGATGTTTTATAACGCAACCTCGGCCACGGATACACTACCGATGGTAGGTACGATTGCGATGGTATTGTGTCGACGGTACGATGGTACGATTGCGATGGAACGATGGTACAATGGCGATGGTATGATGGTCCATCGCGTTATTGCCATCGATTCATTATGCATCGACTTGTTAACTTTATTTATAAAGTTGTTATAAGTCGATGTGCGATGGCACGATGATACGATGGCGATAGTACGATGGTACGATGGCGATAATGCGATGGACCATCTTACCATCGCCATCGTACCACCGTACTATCTCCATATTACCATCGTGTCATCGTACGATCGCCTGTAAAAGTCGATACGCGATGGTACGAAAGTCCTAACGGAACATCGTAGTTTGCACATCGTAACATGTGTTATATACTATTCAATACGAATTAGTGTTGCAACCAACCATCTGGCGTCTACTATTTGTCTACTGACCTGAAGGGTGAGGATGCTAACCCCATATTTAAATTCATCTAACGTTAAAACATTTCAAAAATATTATACCAAACTACTATCGAATTAATCTGATTGATTGGTTCCGATAATTCTACAACAATACATGTATGCTTGAGTGACGTGATACTTGTATAGGCGTAAAAATGCAAGGAAAATGATCCTGACAATGAAATGAATTATATGCGTGTGAAGTTGGCTCTGCGTACTGCATTCTGCGTTCAGTTCAGCGTGCAATATTAGGACCCAATTCGGCGTTCAGCATTCGGACCCAGTTCTGCGTTCAAAATACGGACCCAGTCCTGCGTTCAGCGTTCGAAGTCAGTTCTGCGTTCAACATTCGAATCCGATTCGGCGTTGATTTGTTTTTTTGTATTGTGTTTTACGTCATTTTCAACACATTTAAGGTTATATAATGCGGTCGATTTTTTTTGTGGTGGAGGCAGACCACCCACTTTTCCTGGGTAGAACCAGTACTGTACACCTCCCGCCATCCGTAAGAATCAGTTCGGCGTTGAACATTCGGACCCAGTTTCGTGTTGAACATTCGAAGCCAGTTTTGGTTCGAACATTCGGACCCAGTTCAGCATTTTAATAATGTTTATTTCGTAATGATATCATTATAATATGCAACTGAGTCGATTAAAACATCACTGTTAATACCATTACATACTTTAGACAACTTTGTTGTTTTTAACTTTGAGCGGTTAACGGATTCCACTAAACGCTATATGTTAGATTTTATAACAATTAGCGTTTAGTAATTTGTAACATTTAGTGGAAGTTTTAGCATTTAGCGTAAAATATTTTAATATATTTCAAAAATAAATTATTGAACAAAACTGTGTTTATTTTACAGAAGATAACATGCTAAACATTTTAGTTTCTTTCAGGAAGGAAAGTCACACAGGCGTACATGTTTCAAAAACAGTCTTTATTCTGAGACGAATGGTTGATTTTGTATTAATAATAAATACATGTAACAACTGGTGATATCTGGACAAATACGGATATATAAACATTGGTGATATCAGGACAAATATGGATATATAAACATCGGTGATATCAGGACAAATATAGATATATAAACATTGGTGATATCAGGAAAAATATGGATATATAAATATTGGTGATATCGGGACAAATATGGATATATAAACATTGGTGATATCGGGACAAGTATGGATATATAAACATTGGTGATATCAAGACAAATATGAATATATAAACTTTGGTGGTATCAGGACAAATATGGATATATAAACATTGGTGATATCGGGACAAATATGGATATATAAACATTGGTGATATCAAGACAAATATGAATATATAAACTTTGGTGGTATCAGGACAAATATGGATATATAAACATTGATGATATCGGGACAAATATGGATATATAAACATTTGTGATATCAGGACAAATATGAATATATAAACATTGGTGATATTGGGACAAACATGGATATATAAACATTTGTGATATCATGACAAATATAGATATATAGACTTTGGTGATATCGGGAAAGACATTGATATATAAACATTGGAGATATCCGGATAAAATAAAGATATATAGACTTTGGTGTTATATATGGGTTTTATTCGGACAAATATGGACATATAGACATTTGTGATATCCGAACAAATAAAGATGTATAGACATGATAAACATGCATAGGTGATATAAAAACAAATATTATATATATAGATATATAGACATTGGTGAAATCCGGAAAAATATGGATATATAGACATAAGTGATATCAAAACAAATATGGCTCTATAGACACTGGTGTTATCCGGACAAATATGACTTTATAGTCATACGGACACAAATATTTATATATAGACATTGATGATATTAAGAAAACTATGAATATATAGAGATATATAGACATTGGTGATATCCGGAAAAATATGTATATATAAACATTGGTGATAGACGAGCACATATATATTTATAGACATTAGTGGTACACGGATAAATACGAATTATATATACCGTACAACATAACTGTTGCTATTGAATATATACAATATAAAACATGCCAAATAATACATGGTTACTGTTAGTAACGAGACCCTGTGGGGATCCCGGATTCATAGAATGTCATATCGCGCGTGCGCTGTGGACACTCTTTATGCCTGTTTGTTTCGTAATTGGAACTGTAGGAAATTTACTCAGCATCGCGATTCTCTCAAGACGTCGCATGAGGAAATACCCTATCACCATATATCTTCTATTTTTATCCGGCTCAGATCTGACGATGACATGGGCGACGACTGTTAGACACATGCTGCTGACGTGGCGAGGCAACGATATACTGGATTTATCCGTTTTTAACTGCATTACGTACGAGTGGATAACATACACCGCAGGAGGGTTCTCTCTCTGGGTAATAGCTCTGCTGACATTGGACCGCACCTTATTCACGACACGACCATATTTTGCGAAGGAAAAGATTACGCGTCGAAAGGCACTGATATTGATACTGGCTACACTTTTTATACTTGCCTTGATAAATGGCCATCATTTATTTGGGTTCGCAATGTCTGACGCCAACACCTATGTACCTAATGGCAATGAAACCACCGTTTTAAGCAGTCAATCATGCTCATATACCTCTACTTCTTATCGAAATTTTTATTTTGGAACGTGGACATATATACTTGTCGCGGGCATGTTTATACCTTTCATACTGATCTTCGTGGGCAATGTTACAATAGTTGCGACGTTAGCAGCGCAGAAGCGAAAGGTCTGTCCGTCTTTATCAATACCTACTTCGACTTCGACCAGCCAAGGAAAAGTTGCCATCGCTACTAAGATGATGTTTATTCTGAGCGGGGTTTATTTCTTAACAACGATGCCGTACAATATATTCACTAACATACTCAATCAGGTAGGCAGCGGATTGGAAGTAGAACGGCTTGCAAAACTGCAACTCGGCATCGCGGTTGTTACCATCCTGCTGATATGCAATTATGCCTCGAATTTCGTCTTGTACTGTATAAGTGGGACGAATTTTAGACACGAATGCATAACACTAAAGACGGTCATTGCTAATGAACTGATCAAATGGTTGCCATGCAAACAACCCGCGAGACTCAACGATAGAACACCAAGTACCTCAAACAGACGTTTAGAAATGAACACCGTTCATAGCCATGTATAATGTAAACGGGTCGGGTCACACGTTCTACAGACATACGTGAAGGCAATAGTCCACACTACTTCATCGGCTAAACTATTAAATAGTATATACAAAGTAGAGTTGACAATAAAAAATATAGGTTTATATACTTGATATCAATTATGTTCGCTGTTGTAATATAGCAACTTAGTGTTAGATACAGAGTAAATGGTGACGTAGGAGCAAAAAAGAGATACAATACAATAGGATTATTACTAGTGTAATGTGATCTGGACCTTGTATCACCTCGAGTGGACCTTGAGTGGACATGTCATATCTGCAGGATCTCACGAGAGGCTTCAACCTCGAATATGATCCTGGAGATATGGCATATCCGCAAGAGGTGATGCAAATTCCAGAACACTTACACTCTTAATGATTCTTCTATTACATTCCTTCTTTTATTACATACCGTCATAACAAAGCTCGTAAAATATTACAGCAATTTATCATAGACTAGTTTGTTAACACAGGTACGCGACGACGTACTGTAATGATATATAAATCTATTTTTAGTAATATAGTCTGCTGGATATGCAACATGAATGTGGAAATGGTGTAAAAATCACCAAACTTGGCATGATTATACTATAGGCAAAGCTTGTTAAAAAAAGTCCAGGAGACAATCATGAGAGGCTCTGTCTATTACTGATAAATATATAGTATTATAATTACTCAAACATAGTTTTACACAACACTAACATGTGTAAGTAATTAAATAAGGTCTTATTTAAACATAAAATGCATATATGAGGCCCGTACTTAAATTTCAAGCCCAAGTGACGCCCATATTGAGGTTCAAAGATTGATTTTATTTGTCATAAATCAACTTAAATTGTCTAAAATCGAGAAATATATATGAATATAGTAGCAACACTATTTAAAACAATGTATATCCTATAACAACAATTTTTATTTATTCCCTCTGTAAGGAAATGATATATTTCAGTTATTTCCCTTTTTTAAAATTCGCCATTTACCAAACATTTTGCAGACGACACTGGCAGTGTTGACACAGAGGTTATTTGCATGTAATTATTGTTTAAAAGATGCATCCATGTGTATACTTTATTTGGCTGTTATACATGATACTTACTATAGTTTTCATGTCAGGCCACCTTGGAATTGAATTGAATTGGATTTTATAGTCACACCAACAACTAAGGTCATATGTCGACTTTTCAGCTTCCTCTTGTGGAGGAAGACCCCAGTTGTCCCTCCGGGCAATTTTCATGCAGGCTCGAGCACCGGGGTAAAACCACCGACGTTCCACAAGCCAGCTGGATAGCTTCCTCACATAAAGTTTCCTAGGCCCCTGAGGGATAGAACCTACAGCGATGGGGGGCAATTTATTTCAATTCAGAGACGTTTACCACTCGGCCCAGGCACCGGAATTGTGTGCCCGCCAAATATCAGAAATGGGCTTTACACGACTGGAAACCTTATGCAATATAGACCACAACCCACAGTCAGTAAGTCAACTGATGGTTTTCATGGAACAGCCATCTCACTTTCACAAAATGTATATGAATATCTTGAGGATTCTGAATCCGATTCCCTCATGTACGATCATTACAGGGACGAACAGTTACGAAGTGTCTTCCAGAGAAGTACTTAGATGTACTACCGACAGCGTTTTGGACTAACAATCCGCAACCCACAGTGATTTACGGATGTGAACCTCCACTTAATCAGCAGAATCCAGGTTTTGTCACATTACAGTCAGACTGGCTAGAACATGTTAAAAACAACATTGGCAAGTCAACAATAGACAAATATGACTTCTTGTCATGGTCATCATACAAAAGCAGGTACTTGATCTAAGAGAACACAAACGATAACAGCACTCCTCCTGTTGTTTACAGATTCTGTTTAAAGACATTGGACTCGAAAGTCATGATGACAACGAATGCAATAGGATCTGCGAGAGAAGCGGAAAAAGGTGAAAACAGTATGATAATTTGGTATCAGAGAACATAGGCAATGAGAAGGTTATTCCATGAACCGCTCACTATAAACAACCTACCCTTATTTCGTAATAAAGGACAAAAACAATCATTAAAGAACAAAGACAAATGAAGACCATGAAGACAGACATAGACTTGTTCTTCAGCAGAATGAATAAAGCCTGCCAAAATAGTGATGGGGACGTTGATAACTTCTTCGCTCATGAAAATCACAGTTGGACCAGCAATGTCTGAGAACAATGAAATGAAATTCGGTAGCAAGTCCGATCTATTGGAACCAATTATATTATAAAACCAATGAATGCCCAGCTGTTGACTGTATTGTCATTGACGGAGTGGCTGTAGTTCAATGACTTGACCCACATAAAGCCAATGATATGATAACAACATTCGAAGACTAGGCCAACAAAGTATTTCTGCCGTTCATCATAAAGCAGCTACGACTTGACATTGTATGGGATGTATATCGAGATGACAGTGTGAAGGCCTATACAAGACAGACTAGAGGTACAGCAGAGTCTGTGAAAGTCTTACCTACAACCATGATACCTCAAAATTGGAAAACATTTCTTCAAAATGACAGAAACAAAATTGGATTGTATCAGTACCTTTCAAAGTGTGTCGAGGGTTTCGAATTTGTGATAGGGAAAACTGTCATGTCGACATATGGAGAGAATGCCCTGAAGTATGTTGGAGATAGCGAAATAGATTTGTGTGTTTGTATTGTGTTTTACGTCATTTTCAACACATGTAATGTTATATTTGACGGTCGATTTGTTTGTAGTGGAGGCAGACCACACACTTTTCCTAGGTAGAACCAGTACTGTAGACCTCCCGAAAACCGTAAGAATCGACACTTTCTCATAAGTCGAGCTACCAGTGGGATTCGAACCGGCAGCGTTGAGAGGCGAGAACGTTTGCAACGAAACGTCGAAATAGATGTAACCTCAAGGAGGCAGATTACAAGATGATGATCCACACAGCGCATGCTTTCAATAGCGATTGCAAAAACATACTTTTATATGCCACTATTACTGACGTAGTAGTATTAGCCATTGCCATTGCCAGTTCATTTGCTACTTCTGATTGTTGCCTTTGGAATGCATTTGGTCATGCCAAGAATTATCATTCATACCAGCACATATGATTTCTTAGCGTCTTGGCCCCGATGCCTCTTTGGGACTTCTACTGTTTCTCAGTTTGTGATACGGTTTTGTCATTTAATGGCATTGGTAAAAAGAATGCGTTTAGTATGTGGAAACCTATGCCAGAAATATATACATTGGCTCTTCAATCGTTTATCTTCAGTCCTTGAGCAAGTCACTGATAAGGATACTGATATGCTCGAGAGATTTGTTATTCTCATGTACTCCAAAACATCGGCTTTTGAAACTGTCAACACTGCCAGGAAACATGTTTTCATATGGAAATAGACAAACTGATGATCACAGAGTGCGCTTGTCCAGCATATACTGCGAGCTGTCTACCAGAGCGGTCATATTTGGATAAAATGCTCCTTAGGATGGCTTGCTGCCATCGACCACTGAGTGGGTGTGGGCTAAAGAATCTGGTAACTGGATTCCGTTCTGGAGTACTCTCCCTGAGACTTCAAAAGGTTGTCAAGAACTAGTCAAATGCAACTGTACAACAACATGCCGTAGGCATTGCAAGTGCAACAAGGCAAACCTCCCATGTACTCAGTAATGCATGTGCAGTGGGCAGTGCGAAAGAGAAAATAAGCGTTAAAAGTACAGTTACGTGTTATGTACAATTTAGGCTAATTTGACATTTTTCACAAGAAACCAATAATAGTTTTTATTTTATGTTTTGCAACGACAGTCAGACTCACTGTTTGAAAACAGTAGAATACCAATGTGTTATCTCACTGTTTTTTGGGACTACTTTTTTACAATTGAAACTCATTTGTTTGCATGTATTGTTGGAAAAAACTGATATTTTGAACATAATCAATTTTTAATTACTTAAATTCTTGTGCACTATTTCACTTGCGTAGTATTTACTGAGTTAAAGTAAATTGTATGTAAAGATGGGGCTACACGTGAGGAATTGAAATATCTGATCGGCTATTAAAACGTTGTAAAACATGACTAAAGCATAAAATAAAAAGAACATTTGTTTTTTGTTGGCCAATCTTGAGAATGCCATTTTCGAAGATTACTCGATGAAATAAATTTCGATCTCACACTGAAAACCCCCCAAATATTCTTATATAGTCAGGCCTTCGCAGTGATTGAATATTGGAAGTTTATTGATACTATTTCTCTATTAGGAATTGTTTGCTAAAAAAACTTGCTGCACAATGTAATTTGATGTTCAGTTTTGAATTAGGTATGTGTTCAATGTGTATATAAGTGCATATAACTTTCAATATAATTACAAATTCTTGAATATGTGATCTGTCTTTTATGTACGTACAAATATATACCCAAGAGGGGCCTCACTTAATGTGTAACAACTGTAATAAATGTTATAATTTCTTTTATGTGTTGTTTCTCTTTGTTTAATTTTCTTATTTTTATGAGTGAAAATAAAGAGACCTGTTGTGTCTGAAAATAGTTTAATTGCTCAAAAAATATTACAAAAAAACAAACTTTAAAGGGCCTCATTTAATTTATGTTTTGATTGAAAATGACATTTTTTATACACAATTGGAAATCATTGTAAATGTAGAATAAATTAAAGGTAATAGGAATCGAAGATCATTCTTTGTTACAAGGTTATAAAAAACTATTTTTTTGACAAGTTTAAAAAAAATTAAATGCCCTTATTAGGGCCTCAACTACTAGATAATACATGTTCTTATTTAGAATAAAGACTTAAAATTGCATAAGCAGTGTCATGGTGTTAGGGAAACCTAGTTTTATGATATATTTCCTGTTTATTGCAATTACTTGAGCGGTGTAATACCGCCGAGGGCAGACATCCATTCTCTCTTTGTGTTTATGTGTGGACAGTCGTGTCTCTTCGCTTCTTAAGAGAACGAACAGTGGTGTTGGGCTTTGGACTAATAGACAAATAGGAAAATTAGGAAAGTTTTAAAGGACTTGTGAAAATAGGATATTTGGAATATTGTGATAAAAACAGCTAGGATTACAGTTTTTCAAGTGAAATAACGCGATTTGTGAAAATTACGAACTTGTGGATTTTAATCTAGTGCAATAGTGAGCAATAGTGAAAACATAATAGGACTATAAAAGTGCAATAATACCAGATAACTAGAATACAGAAAGCCAGTAAAAGTAAGAAAACACATGGTATGATTTGATGTACAGAGATAACTTGAGCAATCACTCGAGAGAGGCTTAGTACACCATAATCAAATCATATTATCTATATATATAACCATAATATAACAAAAAACAAAATCACTAATAAAACAGTAGTAAAACAGTAAACAGATAATATTAATTACTAGCTAAGTATTAGCTAATTAATAAGTAGTAAATAAGCATTTAAATTGCAGAACAAGGCAGTAATCCGTCAAAAACCAAGTATAGGTGCTTTCCATCCGGTCCGCGCCCATTTAGAAATTACAAAATCAAAGTAGGTCAAAACAACTGGACAGTAACTAGATCAATAAAGCCAAGGTCGAATAACGAATAGGTCAAGGCCGTGATAGTTTGTGATAGCTCAGAAAGCAGATATAGTAATATATATAGGCCAACTAATCTAGGGCAAACCAAAGTAAGTTTCGAAAATAAGAAAATAAGAAAGGTACAATTGAATAGAATTGAATAGAATTGAATAGATTTGAATAGAATAGAAACCAATCAGTAAGTCTCGAAAATAAACAAGATAGAATAGAATTGAATAGAATAGAATTGAATAGAATAAATATAAATTAACAAGAGAGAATAGAATAGAACAGAGTAAAATGGAAGCGATAAACAAACCAACATACGCGGATGTAGTAGTAGTAGAGAGTGAGAGGGTTAAGGCCACCCCTACTAGGGCCGGAAAAGGCCAAAACGTACTCAACATGAGAGCGCCACTAATGGCTAGTACGCCAAATCTGACGACTTTAGGAAAGATAGGAACCAAAAGAGATAGAAGTCTAGATAGCAGCAATGAGAGTATAGGAAGTATGGGTAGCCCAGTCAATAAGGCACAATATGTAGAGGTAGAGGAAGGAGATAGCAGCCTGGAGGAAAGTATAGTAGATAAAGATAGAGAAACAGCGCAGAATGGGGTAGACATCTAAGTTCAGCAGTTGGTAGAAATACTGAATAGGTTCGACTCGATAGAGGGAGGGCCCATTAATGAATCAGTTAAGAACAATCACACACAGGAAACAGTGGTTGCCGAGGGGAATGGGACAGAGAGCAACGATAAGGAAATGGGGTGGCAAACAAAAACAAAAACAAAGCAAAAACTAACCAACAGTCTGGTACAGTGGTAGACGCCCTATGGATTGTCATCACCCTGACAACAATCCAGCGGGCCTTCCCAATGGACCAACTGAAGACTGTAATTACAGAATTCGTAAAACATGTGGGCCACACATACTGTGAGGCTCTAGCACAAGTGCCAGGTCAATTACCACAATTTAGAATTAACCCGTCAAAAATGGACCACGCTAACAATTTCAAATTTGCGCAATATGACTTTAAATTAAAAACAAACAATAACAAAGCAACCCCTTCAAACAAACAATCCAAAGGTATCATACTTATGGATGCAGGCAAAGCTCAAACGGAAGAGGCATTAAAACAGCTTCTAAATGCTAAACACAATAACATTACTAGCGCCTACAGGGGATTTGACAAAGTAAATGGCAAGCTTATCCCATCTGCCACAATAAAGGTTACTTTTAATTCAGCAAACATTCCACTTGAAATAAAATCGCAACAAGGGAAAACCATATTAGTAGAACCTGCTCTCTGGACCCCGATCCGATGCAATAACTGCCAAATGCATGGCCATTTAACAAAGAAATGCAACAAGCACACACCTAAGTGCCCCCACTGTGCGGGTCCCCATACAGCCACTATGTGTAGGAATAAACAAGACAAACACTGTGGAAACTGTGGGAACCAGCACAGTGCGGCCTACAAGGGTTGCCCTGCATACCAAAACTATATCAAGGACATAGAATTTAAAAATAATAAAATCCAAGAATCACATAATGATAATAGAAAATCAGCAGGGTTTGAACCTTTAACAAAAAAGGCCACACCCATGCACACGCCCCAGGTTAACACCCCTAGACCACAGAATGAAACAAATGAAGAAGTAATTAATGCCAAGGTTAAAGCGGCACTCCGCAAAATAATACCAAAAATAAAAAAGATCTGACTGAAGTAGAAATCGACAATCTTATTAATGAAATAGAGGGGGAAGGGGACGCCACAAAAACAATACCTGTCCCACAGGCACACAAAACCTTAGATAGGCCAAAATCTATCCCAAACTACAGTAGGCAAAACCGTGGACCAAACCCAAATCACCATTATCAGAATAGGCCAATTCATTTAAGACAAGGACAGGCCATGTGGGGTCCAATGGCGCCCCAACCACACCGGGGACCAATGGCAAATCACCCAATAAAGGGACCCATCATGCCAGGACGTTACTGGGGACTGAGATACTAGATTTAAAAATGTAGTATAGGCTAGATAGGTAACGTACCAAGATAACTAGGTTAAATTCGAGGGACCCAAACAAAAAATGAATTTAAATAAAAACGGCCTAGTTATCATGTCTTGGAACACACGTGGATTAAGTGGTCAGGAAGCATCCAAAAAGACAGAACTGCATAACTTTTTAGACAATGCAAATCCTAAACCTGATGTTTTATGTTTACAAGAAACACATCTAAAAAATAAAGAGATTTCATTAAATGGTTACCAAACACCGGTTAACACATGCAGGCCCGGTAAGGAAAAGGGTGGAGGGGTGGCTATCTATGTTAGAAATGGGGTTAAATTCATAGAATATAAAATACAAAACATAGGCAAAATGGAAGTCAATGGGATAACTGTTTTTGGGTCCAAACGCAATATAAGAATCATTAACTGCTATGTACCAGCAACGGAACACAATAATGAGGAAAACCTGCAAAACCTATTTAAAAATGCAAATAAAAACACAATAATGATAGGTGATTTCAATCTCAAGCATCCAACCTGGAATCCACAGGGTGATCTAAGATGTGATAACGAGGCTGAATTACTATATGATGAACTAGAAGAACATCACATGGTATTAATGAATAATGATCAGGTTACAAGAATAGGGGATGGGGGCCATAAAGATTCGGCAATAGATTTGTGTCTTATATCGGCAGATCTAGCCCATAAGGCAACTTTTGATACAGTAGATAACACAATAGGTAGTGACCACTTCCCAATAGAAATAAAATTAAATTTTAAAGCGGAATATGAACCCATTAAAACGCAAGCAAAATGGAGAATAAACAAAGCTGATTGGACCCAGTTTAGGCAGATCTGCAACGATAAATTTCAGTTTAATCTTGACAATTTAGACCTAGAGGGAAACCCTGAAAAATGTATTACAGAACTCTCAGAAGTATGCTCTAAAACTATACCAAAGCAAGAAACTAAGAACAAAAATACTAAGAAAATATGCCCATGGTGGACAGAACAATGCAAAATAAGCATAAAGAAAAGAGAGAACGCTAGGAAAAATTATGCCAAAAACAAGGGCCCGGAAGCATATGAAATTTATAAACTAGTACGAAATTAAACAAAAGATATAATTAAAAAAGGCAAAAATTAATTGCTGGCAAAAATTCATCTCTAAAATCAACCATAGAACTAACTCTAAAGATATTTGGGATATAGTTAACCGATTTAGGGGGAACCATCCAAAACAATGCCAACACTAATACAAGGAACTAAATATATATATAACGATAAGGAAAAAGCTAATACGCTAGCAAAACATTATCAAAAAGTAAGTAGCAATGAGGAACACAAACAAGAATTCCTGCTAATAAAAGAATCTATGGAAAACATTCTTGACAAAAAAATGAAAACACAAGACAGTCATATAGAAATTGAATACAATAAAGATTTTACTCTATTTGAATTAGAACAAGCTTTACAAAATTGCAAAATACGGCCCCTGGTGAAGATCTTGTACATTATGAAATGATTAAACAATTACCGGAAAAAGCAAAATTAAAACTAATAGAAATATATAACCATTCCTGAGCAAATGCAATATCCCCAGAAAGCTGGAGTGAATCTGTTATAATACCAATACTGAAAATAGGCAAAGATAAACACCTCCCGGCTTCTTATAGACCGATATCGCTAACTCCAGTACTATCAAAGGTCATGCAAAAAATGGTTAAACCAAGATTAGTCAATTATGCGGAAAAAAACAATCTAATATCTAAATATCAATCCGGATGTAGACCTAACAGATCATGTGAGGACCACCTTATAAGACTCGAATCAGATTGTAGGAAAGCGCAAATGAACAAAGACTATTTACTAGCTATATTTTTAGATCTAAGCAATGCTTTTGACAAACATTGGAACAAAGGGGCCCTGGTACAACTATATAAAATAGGTATAAAAGGTAGAATGCTCAAATGGTTGGCAAATTTCCTAGACGGTAGAAAAATTAAAGTAAAAATAAATGGCAATATATCAGAAACATTTGCGACCGAAAATGGCTGTCCACAGGGTAGCGTCTTATCCCCAATAATATTCTGTATATTTATGAATACGTTAGAGAAAGCTATCCAATCATTCAATATAACGAAAACAAATATTAAGGACCATGCACAACTGTCGCAATTTGTAGATGATGGGGGAATGTGGTTGACGTCTAGAAGTCCAATTAAACTTATTAAAATGGGCCAAGAAATGCTAAGAGTAATAGAGGATTGGTCATTAAAATGGGGACTCACAATAAACCCAGACAAAACACAAGTATTACTAGTATCAAAAGAAGGACACCCAGAGCGACAGCCACTTTTCCCCACACTAACGCTATGTAATAAACAATTAGAATACGCGCCACATGCAAAATTTCTCGGTATGTACTTTGATAGGCACCTAACATGGGGAAAACATATAGAATACGTAGTTAATAGATGCAACAAGGATATAAACCTAATGAGAATGTTAACAGGTACAGACTATGGTGCAGACAAAAAGTCCCTATTCTTACTATATAAAGCACTAATACTTAGCAAAATTAACTACGGCAGTATTGCATACGCGTCGGCATCAGAATTTAAACTCAAAAAACTTCAAGTTGTTCAAAACAAAGCGCTGCGAATAGTTACAGGGGCGTATAATGGATCAAACCAAATTGCAGTTCTAGTAGAATGCGGGGAACTACCCTTGAATCTCATACGCGAAGAAAACATGCTTAAATACTGGGCGCGAACAAATAGGTTAGGAGATAAATTACCGGTAAATGACCTAATTACTGAGGTAGGGATATTTGAGCATAAGAAAGGTAAAACGCGAGTAAACGCGCCATATACGCAAACTGTGCAAGACTTATTGAAAAAATATAAATTACAAGATATAGGAAATTCAAGAACCAGTATTCCCATCAATGGTAAATATGGAAACCATTAAGCCGTGTTTTGAACTGCAAGAGTTAATAAATAAAAAATAAAAAACCAATAGACGAGGCTAAGAAAATAACTGATAACCATATAGAAATCAATTATTCAGATTGCATCAAAATATTTACTGATGGTAGCAAAGATCCGGAAAAAAATATAGCTGGATCAGGCGTATTAATATACAGTCCGGACAACAAAATAATCCATAGGTTAAAAATAAAATTAGACCATATGCTATCTGTGTATACAACGGAACTGTCAGCAATATATGCTGCGATTACATGGGTAAACATAAATGATATCAAAAAAGTAGTAATCCTAAGTGACAGCCTAAGTGCACTCCAATCAATAGCTAAGGGGAGGTCCCAAACGAGGCAAGATCTAATAGTAAAAATTATGTATGCAATCAAAAAAGCTAAAAATAATAATAGAATAATTGATATGACCTGGATCCCAAGCCATGTAGGGATAACGGGCAACGAAGCAGTAGACCTGATTGCAAAACAGGGCTCCATAAAAGGAAGTATTATACCCCTTAACCCCGGAGTACATGAAGTCTATAGTAGCATAAAAAGTAATATCAAACAGGTATGGTTCAATAGATGGAAAAATATAAAAACGCAAAGAATTGATCTATATCCTCATACGCCAACGAAAATAGAACAATACAATGATAATAGACGCTTAGACGCTATATATATGCGGCTTAGATTAGGACGAACAGGCATAGGTTCAGAAAGATACGATAACTTAAAGAACAGAAAATGTAATGACTGTGGGCAGCCAGAAACGTTTGAACATATCTTCTTTGACCCAACGCGACTTTGCCCGCGCTATAAGGAGCAACGAAGCGAGCTCCAAGCAGAACTGCTAGAACTGGGTTTAACAGCAATTGACAAAAAAACACTACTATTTCCTATAAAGTCTGTTATGGAGAAAACGAGGGCATCCGTTTTCAAATTTATCAAAAGTTCCAATCTAGATACAGTAATATAAACAGTAAGTTAATGGCCCCTTGACCCATGGTATGTATGTCAAATGACATACACATAACGGACATTATCATGCAGAGTGCGTGTGTCAGGAGAACCGCATACACGTGTGGACATGATAGCAGCTGGCATACACATAACCAGACATTATCATGCAAGAGTGTGTATGACAGCTTAACTACATGGCCATAAAAGTGGAGCGAGGGGTTATTAACAAGGTCACTGCCTATAGGTGCTTTTAGGGTTAGTTTATGAGTCCATGGCCAAATCTGCCATCCTTCCTGACACTCAGTAATGACTGTGGTGTAACTCTCCCGGGACATGGCTCCTTGAGCACTGGGTAAGGTTAACGATGCGGACGAAGCAGTGGATCTTATATCAGGGTATAATTAATGAAAACTATATATAAGACCTCAGAAAAGTAGAAATAATGTATGAATGATAAGTATAGGATATGTAAACACTAGATCTATCATGGGACCTAACACATCGCACGGTGGGGCCGCGCTACCAAATTAATGCCTAAACTATGAAGGAACTACACCTACATAGTAGGCGAGTCTCTCCACTGACACAAACACAGCGAGTGGATGCTCGCTGTAGCTGTAGTCTTTGGGGCGTGCAAACGTATTCAGGTTTAGGCTTCAAGAAGACTTAAAAAATGGGGTGGCGCGACAACACTGTGGGGTACTACAAGGACCACATAATATGTATATAATATGTTATAGAGTGTAAATAAGTAAGAGGATATATATATATATACCAAATAATATAAATACTAAAAGACATGCATTTCTGATAATAACAATAATGATAAGTAGTATGTAATGCATGGAGGTTAACCCCCGAAAGTGGTGTGCCCCCACTCTAGGAACCGATAAGCAGAACATAACGTAAACATAAAAGACTAAAACATAGGTAACCAGATGGGGATAGGTCAAGAGTTCAATTAATAAAAACGTAGCAGGTAGCAAAACATTGGTTGATTCTGATACTGGGCTCCATCCGCACATGGATAGTTTCTGTGGAACAATGATAACGGAGGGGCACAAGTGATTTTCTTTGTACAAAACTCAGACGGCGCCGCGACAAGCCCACCCGTGGTCCTGAAGTTTTGAGTGGCGTCTTTGGGGTCCGTGCCAGTAAGTTTGAGTACGGGCTCATATACTAGCTTAACATTTATAATAGAACTAACCCCGTCTGGAAAGATTAATACAGTAATTTAAGCACCGGCACAGATACTTATACGTATGCAGGTGGTGATATATGCAGTAATAGGTGTAAATATGTGTAAATAATAATATACACCATCATATATTAAATACCAACTAGAAATCAAGTAAGACATGTCAATGATAAGAAGAAAGTGTAAAATAGCAGTTAACATTAAGTATTTAACTATATGTGTATGTAATTACTATATGTAAAAGAACAAATCTCTTATAAAACACGAGATGGCAGACAAAGAGGTACGTATACAAAACCTTAACCAACAAGTACAATCTACACCTATAAGAGATTGACCAAACCATCTTGTTTCTGTAAATAAAACCATGATAAACTGATATATAAATGTATATGTACCAATAAAGGCTATATGCCCAAATCCAAAATGTAAATAATAATCTAAAAATGAGGCCGTTTTATGTTCCAAAAAAAAACAACAGCAAAAGGTTTGGTCAATCAATAATAGGTTAGAATCTCACTAATATGTCAGTATAATGCGCCTAAATGTCTTGAAGAGGGAGTCCGGACCTGCAACGTCAACCTATCTACGTTAGCGCGGTCTACGGCCCAGGGGCACAAGTTGTCACAAACCTAAAGTGGGTGGCACAAGTGCACCTGGGCATCTTCAAGAAGCATCAAACCATCAACGCATTCGAGATTCAACCTACAAGACATCACCCAGGGAAGCTCCCTCCGGTGAGGCTCCTAGCCTCCCCCTAGTCGATCCAAACTGACCACGCCCAGACACTAATCAAGCCTCGTGCCCAGAGGCATAATAACCCAAAATACATCAATATACACCTGTGATACGCAACTGCTGCCCTTGAATTTCAAGTAAAAAAGTGAATTGCCCAATAAACCCCATAACAATGACCATTTAAAAAATATATGCGGTACCTTGTCAGTACGCGCATACAACAACAATGCCCCCAAAAGACCCAAACCAGGGGCCGTGGCCCCATAAAAGAGGGTTATGGTCACCTGGTATTAATATAAAATACGGTACCATGCCAGGCAACAAGCAGGGCAGTACGCGTATCCCACATCGCCCCACGGCCCGTCACCCCAGGACAAACCAATTATAACAAGTAATGCAGTTGCGTACCAAAACACAAAGTAAATCAAAAACAGTTTAAAAAACCACCAAACACACTCATAATCATAGCGCGCGAAATTAGGTTAAATTAACCGCCAGTGCTATGATTATATATTTGGCAGACAATTCAGACACTTTGGTCGACTCTGAGGCGGAGTCTTTCAATTCAAAATTCAAAATCAAAATCTTTTTAGTCCAAACATAATGCCGAGTCAACGGGGGATTCTTCCCGGGGGCTCATATGGTAGAGGGACTATAAACCTTAGAAAGAAAAAAAAAAAAAAACGAGGGCAGACGCGTATTGCACAAGACGGATATATCACATGATATGCGAGCTCTAATTGTCACGCACAAAGACAGAAAAATACTATGATTTAAATAATATAGCAAATGTATTATGAGCACGATATAGACAGTTAGTAAGTATACTTACTCATGTATACTTACTCCTGATATACAGATCGAAAACAGACCAAACATATGAAATTACCATAATATAAAGTATATTATTCTATTATACTTGTTTTACTTATTGCACGAGCTAATAGGCGTTATTGTTGTTGCTTTGCCATTAAACATTACTGAATTAATATAAAAGCTAGTAATATTATTAATTTTCTGCCTTGTAATAGATATCCATGAAACATTTTGTTGTTGTTTTTCAAATCCATAGACCAATATATGTTGATAATATATATTTATAACACTATTGGCAGAAGGGGTTTATAATTTAAAATTATTAAAATTAAAATTTGGGAACAATGACACAGTGTTTATTTCACCGGATTCATTTAAATTTATATGCTGAACGTTCTTAGCAATATTTTAAAAAATGACGGCTACATATTATTAGCGCCGTCAACTCTTCATTGATTCGCGTAAAGACGCATGCTTCTAATTCAACAGCTAAACAATCACGGTGTATATAAAGATCTAAGACTATACACCTTTCTTCAAATTATCATACGTATACCCGATGAGGTGCTAAGATAATTGAACATAAATTTCAATCTTACTTCATGTATGAATTTCCTCCTCAACGCCGGTCGAATAGGCGAATACAACTTGCTTGGAGACGGCGGGGTAATGCACTTCTCATTTTTATAGTCAAATATCGTTGGTACCGCTGTTGATTTTAATATGCATGGCCTTTTGTTCTCCAAATTCAAAGATAATGAAACCAAAGGATGGACGAAGTCAACTCAAAATGTTTGCTACCAACTCGCGCGTCTTTCGTAGGTTCCCACTTTCTCGACGAGTGGGGCGATTTTCTTTGGTAACGGTCTAACCACACTTCAGATCTTAATATATCATTATCTCGATTAGGGAAACGAAAGAAACTTAGGTTATTATCTTGTCCTTCTTTATGCAAACCTTTTCACCCAGCAACAGCACACGGCATTTTTAACAAGTACCATAAAATGTAATCCTACATAGACAATACTATACAACTCAATGCGAAACGGCTAATCGTTTGGTACCAATGACGTCACAGGATCACGTGACACTTACCAGGGCGAAACTCGAAGCGTGTGCGCTATGAGATAAAATTGGCTACTGTGAGAAAACGGGACAACCAATAAGTGTAAGATTTGAACAGATTGTATATTATATATATATATTTCCGAATATATACTCAAAAGACACGCCATATTTCACCTTTAAATGTTTATTGTTTACCATTGAATGGCGAGGCGGCATATGGAGTTAGTTATCTGTGCGTCTATATCCTTCCACAGTTTTTAATCAATCTTTTCGAAACTTTACATGATCTTTATCTATGATGTCTAGAGGAGCATATCGATTTTGCATCAAATAAAATGTATTTATGAATATATATTCTTGCATTGTACAATTTTCCACGGATTGTTTTCAGTGCGTTCATCCAAGTCCCATGGACATATTGAGTTATGGAGATGTTCTGTTGCCTTTTTTATATTTGTATACATTCTCATTTTCCCCTCTCACCGCTGCGGGTTCAATTCCCACTGGGAGCTCAACTTGTAGGTGAGAAAGTGTCGATTCTTACAGATAGCAGTAAGTACACAGTACTGGTTCTACCCAGGAAATATGGCCTAAAATGTGCTATAATGACATAACACACAATTCAACTTTAAAAATATAAAGTAAAAAAATGGCCTTCTTTATTTTCCTTCGATGCTATCAGTATAAGTATTAGGACAGTGTTTCTGTCTGATAAAAAATTCATCTTAGGTTTCAACCGACAAATGGTCTATATTTAAACTAATACATGTAAGATGGGGCCCTCAAACCCTTTTATGTGTGGGTGATATATTCCACGGTTGATTCATGATGCTAGCATGGGACAGCTACAGTACATATGACAGTGCTGAGTGCAGTTGCGGATGTATTGAATTGAATATTTAACGGCTCATCAACACAGTACAGGTTATTTAGAGCCGCCCCAGAGAGAGGGGAAGGATACATAGGGCCACGCCAGCCACGCCAGCCCCTTTATAAATTATGAAGCGGTATTTAAAATATTCCTTTCAACATTTTAATGAAATTGAGACCAGACGCTCGTTTGCGCTCGAAATCATCTTGTGTGTGTTTGGATGACGGGGACTACAACTGTAAATAATTAAACCTTTTGTGAGATACACACATCTTGTTAAATTGTTGTTATACACCTCGCGGCGCTCGGCATTATTTTGGCGTTTACAGCACCATTTCACCATGTTTACCACACTGTCATAAAATTGTTATAACATATGAATTTGTAAGCGATTTGGGGCTCCGCTTCTCGAAGCTTATGGCAGTATGTGATCTATGATTTTTTGTAATTATTCGGGGTCTCGCTTCGTGCGAATTGAAAATGTCAACTAAGGTCAGCTACGAAATTGAAGAACAGGACGAATCATGGCCTGTGGGCTTCGCTTCGCGAAGCTTACCAAACTATTATTGTTTTAGTTAATGTTCGGGGCTTCGCTTCGGGCGAAGCTCAATACTTTGTAATTATTAATTTATCATTAATTACATAAGTTTACTCCGGACTACATGTACAGTAACATAGCTAGGCCTAAATGACAGCATAGGCCTATGGTTGGGGGCGTGGAGGCATGATCCTCCGGACTTTTTATTTCATTTTAGAATCCATTAATTAGGTAAGTAAACTGTCCCAGATGTTTATCTGAAAATGCCCACATCCCCTTCCCCATTGCCAGACTGGCAAACATTGTAGACCAAAGCAATTAGCATTGTTCACGCACATGACCGTTGACGTCATGTTTACAATATCGCATGACGTCATGTTTAACATATCGCATGACGTCATGTTTAACGTCAGTCGCTATGCACCAGTTACACCAACTCAAGTATTGACGTCACATGATGCTTCTCACAAGAAAAAAGTAAGAAATTTACATTTATTATATACGCTTATTGATGCAAGTCTGAACCCGCGTACCATACAGAGTTCTGAAAAATATGAAGCAGGCCGGACGATGTAAACTCCGGACATGAAGAACGCGGTCGATATAATGTCGTAAATATGAATAATTTGGGGCTTCGCTGCGCGAAGCTTAGTGATAATATAAATGTGTGTTGTTTAATTTCGGGGCTACGCGCTTTTCGCGAAGCTCTGGGCTCATTTGTCGAGCTTTGCTCGTCCGTATTATTTTCACGTCTTTCGCGAACGTTTACTTTGTGGATTTTTTTGACTTTTTACGGTAATCGCCGCCATAACCGAAAAAGTGATTACTAGTGGACAACTTCGGCGAGAATTGTCCAAAAAATTCAAAATGGCGGACATTTTTATTTTTTTGGACAATTCTCGCCGGGCGCAGCCCGGCGTCGAAGTGAAATGAAAAGTCCGGAGGATCATGCCTCCACGCCCCCAACCATAGGCCTATGCCAGGGGCGTAGCTAGCCCTCTATTCATGTGGATTCATAATTGTGCTAGGGGGGTCCGGAAGCATGCCTCCCCCCCGGAACATTTTGAAAACAATGGTGCAATCTGGTGCATTCTGGGCGTTCTGAGGTGCTTTTGTCAGAATCATGTGGATTCAGCCGCGTACTTGCGTATAGGCAGCTACGCGCCTGTATGCTGTCATTTGGGCCAAGCTATGTTACTGTACATGTAGTCCAGAGTAAACTTATGTAATTCATGATAAATTAATAATTGCAAAGTATTGAACATTAAATAAAACAATAATTTTTGGTAAGCTTCGCGAAGCGAAGCCCACAGGCCATGATTCGTCCTGTTCTTCAATTTCGTAGCTGACTTTAGTTGACATTTTCAATTCGCACGAAGCGAGACCCCGAACATTAAACAAATTCATATATCACATACTGAAATAAGCTTCGAGAAGCGGAGCCCCAAATCGCTTACAAATTCATATGTTATAACAATTTTGTGACAGTGTGGTAAACATGGTGAAATGGTGCTGTAAACGCCAAAATAATGCCGAGCGCAGCGAGGTGTATAACAAAAATTTAACAAAATGTGTGTATCTCACAAAAGGTTTAATTATTTACAGTTGTAGTCCCCGTCATCCAAACACACACAAGATGATTGCGAGCGCAAAACGAGCGTCTGGTCTCAATTTCATTAAAATGTTTGAAGGAATATTTTAGATATCGCTTCATAATTTATAGAGGGGCTGGCGTGGCCCTATAGACAACCGTTGAACTTGAAATCCGCTGAACCCGGGGTAAAGCCTCACCATCGCCACTGAGTTTCGTCTTTGTGTTCTTCAGCAAGACGCTTTTCATTAGCCTCGTCCGTCGGATGGGGACGTAAATTGGGAGGTTTGGTATATTGGAGTCTATCCTCCAAGCACGTTAGTTTAAAGAACTATATATAAGAATATATTCGTTATAGTATGTCAGGATCCAAATTCCAGTGTGTGATCTCCTCTCTCAAATAACGAATAATGTGTTGATGAGTCATTAAACAACATTCAATTCATACCTTACAGATTGAATTGGCTTATCCCCAAATAACAAGGGCGAACCAGAGGCTATCATCCCACCCAAAACCATCACGCCTAAAATTCGACAAGCAATGTTAGCCTATGCTTGTCAGATATTAAGGGCTTCGCACGGGGTCATTATCATAGGATTAAGCAATTAAATGTTTTCAGAATGCACTAGAATTCACATTATGTCATGTAGAAAACAAAGAAACTTCGGTAAGAGTAAGGGTATGGGCCTATACACGTATCATTCCCCTCTCTCAGGGGCGGCTCTAAATAATCTATAATGTTTTGATGAGCCGTTAATGGCATTCATATTAAATTCTCTGATAATGATATACATATTGAATATGACCACTCAAAATTAAATTATTAAAACATGAAATTAAAAAAAACACTTTAATTTGAAATGAAACAACAGGCCTAGATATATCATATATTTAAATAGAAATTGACAACATATATAAATCATTCATCCAGTTGTATTAAACCAACATAAATAATTGTGAATTTCCCACTTCGCTGTATTCTCCTTCTCCCCTAGCTTGACTCCTGAAATAATAATATTATGTTCAGAATTGTCCAACATTTTTTCCAGCAGCTGTGCTGCAATTTCTTGTTTTTGACGTTGCCGAAAGATGACGTACTACTTTTCGTTGTCAAGCGTGGTTGCGATATTTGAAAGATGTAGTAAAATATCAAGGCTGCTCCCGTACTGTTATACGCAACGTTATGTGTGAGACGCGACGTTACGACCTCACATATTTTATGACGTTTTGGCGCTAAAGTGTGTCTGACGTCGTGGCGGTTCTTTGTCCATCTGAAAGGCTCGTTAAAATTAAAATAATTCATAAATCGTTTCATGAATCTTATATGAAATGGGAACTCGTTTAAGATCCTCTATTTACCACACACAGACATATAACACTTTACGACATTTACGGGTCTCCAATAATCTAGATTTCATTCGGTTGCGCTGTTTTCACAAGTGTTCATAGTCGACTAATCCCGTCATTTTTAGGGATTATACGATTCCATCATTCGCAACATCACACGCTTCTTCGCAATCGCGAAATCTCGGCGAACCCCGTCATTCTTCGGGATCACACTTCGTGTGTATATCGACGCTTCGGTATGTTCAAAATCTTGACATTTTGTTAGCCGTCATTTGGACATACACATTCTACACCAGAGGTATAACATCCACCCTCATTAAACATCATTGTGGTGAGAAGAGGAACCCTATTGCTTTTGGGGTCAGTAGGTTACAGGTTATATCGGCATATGGACTCTGTGGGATAACTCGGGAAGTATAACACCTGCACTTACGAAACGTCTTAGGAGAAAGGAGACATTTATCGCTTTTTGGGTCAGTAATGTCAAAAGTCAAGTTTGCCAAAACCTAATATGAACCATGTATTTCGGGCGTTACATAATGAATATTTCATCCACGGTTATGAATTTTTTGTAGGTCGAACAACAATTGAATGGAATTGGGGTTTTAAGGCGCACCAACACATAAAAAGGTTATATGGCGCCTAAAAGGCATGAACATGCCAAGCTCATCTTCCATGTACATCGAGATAAAATATGGAAAATGGACCTAGAACCTTCTCACCCTGAACTGCAGAGTTGCTGCAAATTCTATCGTAGAAACTCCATTTACGCTGGAGCCACGTTATTGTTTTTCTGCCACTGCTCTTTTGATGCGAGCGAGATAGCCCCTGAAACAATGCAGGGATCATGATGAAGACCTTTAATGAACATGAACAAAAAATGATAAAATGAACATGAATTTGGGGGGATTCTACCCCTCTGCCTACCCCTCCAAAGGGATCTGCGGTGGCCGTATTCTTTGCCCCTGACCAGTTCAAATTAAACTTGGCGTTATATATTTCCTTTGTTTTTAGGGATAAATGGCAATAATACGGAAGAACATAAATGTATTGCACAGTGAACTCATTTTACTTACTTCCATAATTTAACGAAAACAAAAGTCATACATTAAATATTTTGGTAAATAATAGGGTTATAGCATTCTGAAAGAGTTGGGGCTCGCTGCTTTTACTTGCTCCACCTTGCTTGTTCGCATCTATTAATAAGCTACCAAACTAAGCAATGAATTATGGCCAATTAAAATAATGTGTGGTTCGGGTTACCCGACTGACTCTAAATGTTTTGGCCGTTTCAGCCAATCCTAATTTTCCCCCTAAAATTAAAAACCTAGGGTTGCAACTCCGGTCAAGACAATATTGATCACAAAAAAGGAAAGGTGGCTTCCTCAGTCCCAATTTTAGAATTTGTATTGAGAAATATCTTCATTTTTACACAATCAGTTATATTTACGAACACTAGCATGATAGAGGAAGTAACAAGGTAACACGCAATTGAATTGGATTGGGGTTTTAAGGCGCACCAACACATGAAAAGGTTATATGGCGCCTAAAAGGCAGGAACATGCCAGGCTCATCTTCCATGTACATCGAGATAAAATATGGAAAATGGGCCTAGAACCTTCTCACCCTGAACTGCAGAGTTGCTGCAAATTCTATCGTAGAAACTCCATTTACGCTGGAGCCACGTTATTGTTTTTCTGCCACTGCTCTTTTGATGCGAGCGAGATAACACCTGAAACAATGCAGTGATCATGATGAAGACCTTTAATGAACATGAACAAAAAATGATAAAATGAACATGAATTTGGGGGGATTCTACCCCTCTGCCTACCCCTCCAAAGGGATCTGCAGTGGCCGTATTCTTTGCCCCGTGACCAAACGGGGCCCCCGGTAACACGCAAGACCTACTTGCAGTCTAGGCTGGTTAAGCCTAGTTTTACCAGTTAAAAAATATGTCTCCATAAAAAAAAGAATTTAACAAAGTTTTTACCGACCTACAGTCGCTAATTTTTCCCCAAATGTAATAGCGTTTATGAAGTTTTTACACAGTTTGCGTAAATTGAATTGGGGTTTTAAGGCGCACCAACACATTGCAGGTTATATGGCGCCTAACAGGCATGAACATGCCAGGCTCATCTTCCATGTACATCGCGATAAAATATGGAAAAAGGGCCTAGAACCTTCTCACCCTGAACTGCAGAGTTGCTCCAAATTCTATCGTAAAAACTCCATTTACGCTGGAGCCACGTTTATTGTTTTTCTGCCACTGCTCTTTTGATGTGAGCGAGATGGCACCTGAAACAATGCAGTAAAAGCTGGGGGTATTGGCACCTTCTTAAAAGCTGCGTTTTACGAAGCTTCTACACAGACCTTCGTAAAAACTGCGTTTTACAAAACTATTACGTAGCTTGTTTGTAAATGGTCAGCTTCTGTAGTTTTGTTGTAGATCTGCACAAAAGCTGCGTATACGCAGGTGCCAATACCGCTAGCTTTTACGTACGTTTTACGTAGCTTTTAAAATATTATTTGCTACGTAAAACGTATGTTCCGCCAGAGTTCTGCATGGATTTATATAATTTGAACAGTCTTGAGAGATCACCCAAGGATCATTCCTGTGAAATTTCTTCAAAATTGGCCAAGCGGTTTCAAAGGAGAAGTCGTTTGAAGCAAGTGTGGACGGATGCACGCACGGACGACGGACGTTCACAATAGCTTACCCTTCGTGCTCAGGTGAGCTAAAACAAATACACAACATCAACTTGTTTGCATGCATATAATTCTACATTATTAACCGCAAGATCATTATTTACCTTAGCCCTATTCCTGCAAGTCTATATAGATTAGAGTACCCACCATTAACTCCTAACTTATAATCGCTACACTGTATGTATATAACTCTATATGTGGGGTGATTCTTCCAAATATGGCGTGACTATATCTGGCGGGATAACGTAGTGGGACGATTCTTCCGACATCCATATGAAATACATACATATTGGAAAGAGAACATTGTTTATTTTGTTTTACTCGTTTTCAGCTACTTTAAGATGTGGGAAACATCTCATCCATGACACAAGTATAAATATGTAATAGGTATTTATACTAACAAATAACAGGAAAATCCGTAGAACCGATGGATGCTCCCCGAAATGTATCCTCAACGTATTATATGGCTTTGTATCACCCAGCAGTTTTCAATTTGCAGTCCCATCAGTAGTTTTGCTCCAAGTATAAAATTACAAAGGGCAATAACTCTAAGTTAAATGAAGACAGAGTTACAGTTCTTGCACTTCCTCTCATTGCCCCCTATCATTGTGTGAAGTTTCATTGTAGTCCCATCAGTAGTTTTGAAGTTATGCTCCGGACAAAAGTGGGATGGACGGAAGGACAAAGCAGGGACTATATACACACCGAAAAATGTTGGAATTGAATTGAATTGGGGTTTTAAGGCGCACCAACACATTATAGGTTATATGGCGCCTAACAGGCATGAACATGCCAGGCATGGACAGTATAAAGTTAAGAAAAGATTTATAGTTCTTAATAATTTCTGTTGACTTTGTTTATTTTTAAACGTTTATTAAGTAATCACAGTTAAGATGGAAAAAAAGATAAAGTACTAATAATTAACGTTTATTTGAAAACTCTGAGAAGCAACATCTTAGAAACAGAGATATTACATCAAATCTAAACTCAAAAAATAAGGGTAACCTTATGTTTAATAAGCTAGGACTAAACATATTTTAGAAACAGAGTTTAACTTAAAGAGGCTCTACCTATACAATGTATCTATGCTATTTTAGCATAGTAGATACTGGTAAATACAATCCCATAGTAGATACAGGTACTATTGGTTCGGTAAGGCACAATATGGTTTAAATCAATAGGAAAATTCCGTAAACAAACAAATACAATCGGAAAATGTCCGTAATTGTTTTCACTAAAACAACAAAGAAATTGCAAAAATCTGATAGGCTCAGTCATAATTTTTTCAACAGAAACGGGTATTACATGAGGGGTAATTGAATTAAATTGGGGTTTTAAGGGCGCACGCACCAACACATGAAAGGTTATATGGCGCCTAACAGGAATGAACATGCCAGGCTCATCCTCCATGTACATCGAGATTACATATGGAGAACGGTCCTAGAACCTTCTCACCCTGAACTGCAGAGTTGCTGCAAATTCTATTGTAGACGCTCCATTTATACTGGAGCCACGTTATAGTTTTTCTGCCACTGCTCTAGTGATATGAGCGAGATGGCACCTGAAACAATGCAGGGGTCATGATGAAGACCTTTAATGAGCATGAGCAAACAAGAGGTCAATGACCTTGAAGCTCTACTGATATATTTTGATAGCTTGATCAGCCATGGGAACCTGTGAAGTTTTATGGAAATAGTTTCAGAGAAGTAGTCGCCACAAGTTTTTCCTATTATCACTCTATCTAAAAAAAGATGGTCGCAGGCATGCATGTTTGACATATATAGAATCAATGAATTTTGTTTAGGACCAACTACATGTCATGCCAGTCATTTTAGTAAAGGTTCCAAATAAATACCACTTATGATTTTTGATAAGTAGTTGCCACAAACGAGTATTTAAGCTGTGGCAGCCATCTTGAATTTCCGGCCAACCTGATTTTTACTTAATGGAACTAACTGGACATCAAAACCAACATTCCTGTAAAGTTTTTGGTAAAGGTACCAAACCGCTTACGGTTTTAGAGAGTTGCCACAAAATTGTATTTAATAAATCTATTTTTAGACATGGTGGCAATCTTGAATTTTAGGCCAACCCGATTTTTACTTAGGACCAACTAGACATCAAGAGCAATATTCCTATATTCCTAAATATTATGATTTATTATGCAACATTATAATCTCATTCCATTTTATCCTACTCTAAAGAAAGAATATATTTTTTTCCAGCTTAAAAAAATGTCATAATGCTACCAAAAAGTTTAATTATAAAACTATATCAATTAAATCCCTTACAACATCAACTTTAGTATATCCTCTTTTTTCTGCTCCAAATCACACTGTGGAACAGAAATGGAATTATCTGTATTCAGAAATATAGCAGGTGTGTGACACACACAGGTCATGTTATGCAATTTCTCCTGAGAATTATGTTACTATCTCAGTAGATTTGCTATTGTCTCAGGTTATAGTTGGAAAATCAGAATTAAAATAAAATCTTAAAATCCTACAATTTGTTTTCAGTCTGTTTCTGAGAGTCAAAATACAAAAGAGACTAAATCCTTACCCTTCTATGAATGTATAATGGACTGTCCTTTTAATTTGGACTATTCCATTTGTAGTACAAAGGGGTGTTTCTATCAAATGAATGATGAGCACAAAGACCGGATCAGCCTGCAAGATGTCGTGCCAGTCATTTTGGTAAAGGTTCCAAATCAATATCACTTATGTTTTTTTAAAAGTAGTCACCACAAAATCGCAGATTTTAAATCCCTTTTTAACCATTGCGGCCATCTTGAATTTCCGACCGACCTGAACTTTTGCTGGGATCAACTAGACACCAAGAGCAACATTCCTGTGAAGTTTCATGAAAATCCGTCCGGTAGTTTCAGAGGAGTAGTCATTGTAGTACCTTTGACGCATAGGATCAAAGTCTACACATTCCAATAAGACGTGTTTGACCGTTAACGGTGCAAAGCAGGGTATACATTCTGGTAATTGCTCACCTTGTAATAAATATGAATGAGTATAACGTGTATGCCCTATCCTGCACCGGGCTAGGACAACTTCTTCTCGATGAATGGGTCTACTAGAAGAACGTCATTCTCCGAGTAACGGTTTAATTGGATGGAGTTTATTGGTAACTGGCAAATCCCAAGCGGTTTGCCAAGAGTTACGAATATATGTGTTAATACAACTTTTAAAATCAGTATAAGGTAATTTGGTATTAGATATATGTAAATCTAATGCTGCCTTAGCAGCACTATCAGCTCTATCATTACCATGTAAATGGAATCATTGGTTTAAGGCACTTTTAATGAATTAACATGACGCCAGTAATTAAATATATCCGCCCTATTGTTGATGTCAGAGAATATTGACAATAGGTTTTATTATAATACAGTTGCACGTGCTCTTGCTTGTCAGAGGTATCGTATTGGTTTGACGGTAGAAACAGATAAATGATTGACAACTGGCGTCATGTTAATTTCAGTCATATACATTTCAGTTCATAATTCCCTAATCAGAAGCAGATCATAGAATAGAGTAATCCTTTAATAGTAAGAAAAGGTTAACTGCAATAAATGAAGCCAATTGAAGCAGAAATATTATTATTTGGAGTCAGCTGACAAAATAATTGTTAAAGCAGTAGGTTTATACTTCCATGCGTACGTTCGATGACTTTAAAAACGCCCGATATATATAGTTCCAATAATTCTTACATGCAACTTTTAAACTTTGTCGAGACAGCGCATTCAAAACCGGAATTATTCGCTTTATTGAACGTTATCGGCGGATGACGTCAACGTCACCAACACTTTATTGACGTCATGACTCAAGCTACAGTTAGTTATTTTTGCGTTCGGAGTTAGTCATTTAGAGATTATGAATATTCTTTCACTGAGAAACCTAATCTTTCGCCCATAGAAATGTAATAAATATTATTACCCATTTGCATGTATTCCAGGGAACCCTTTGTTTACAATATATTATTCATGTAAGGATCATATTTTCTTTTATTGAAATAAAATGCCAAAGGTAAATTAGCCATACATGACATGCTATCATAAAAAATTTCATGTTGAAATTTTATTTATGAAGTTTAATTACCATGATTTTTTCAATACAGGATTTCTATCCTGCACTGAAATGCATCTACATCAACAAACAAGTGCGTTCCCTATGCACTTACATATTTTTCATGACTCAAAAATCTTAGAAAATTCTGCCAGAAACGTAATATACAAGCTCATATAATTATGTTAAATATACAGCACAGATCTACTTGGTGGCAACAATAATTTGTTAGAAAATGTCTTGAACAGTTTCAAGCAAACATTATATAAATAACATGCATTACACATTGGGGTCCACTGAAAGCCTCAAATACACAAAATAAAATCTCTGCAACTGCCAGACGTCATAAATATGGAAATACATATAAGATAAACAAAAAAAATATCACAATTGAATGAATTCATATAATAACAAAACAGGAGACATTTAATGTTACTCCTGTTCTTTGTACCAGTTCACAACATTGAGTAATGAGATTCTTGAAACCCAGAAACACAAAATTCTAATAATAAAATAATTCTAAAATGATTTAATAGTCTGTTCTAAACAAGAGCTTTCCATTGAAACTTTGCTTCACTGCGACTGTCGTAAGCGATGATCTGCCGTGAGGGTCCGTTCTTGGCCCACAAAGCACATCAAGATTCAGGATTTCCGCTTAAAAATAGTCCGAAATCAAAAACACTTGTACAAAGTACATTTCATGCACCAAATATAGAACGTCTTATTCCCAACACATTTGCTATATTAACAATCTCTTGCTTCTACTTGGAAAGCACACTGAAGAATTTTATGTTTTATTTCCTGATTTGATTGAACCATTGAGTGCTGAAGCGATATCTGATGATATTCTAACCATGTCCGATGACATTGTTGGGTTCATTTTGACAGTAGAGAAATATAAAAGCATGCCAGCTGATGATGATGAAATATATTGTATGATGAATTGTGATGTAGTAAGATGAATAACACGAAGTACATACTCGCACCACATATCTTAGGTTATAAGAAGTTTGTTTAAAGTCTGGAAAATATAAAGAGAGAGAAAATAAATAAAATTATCGGAAAAAAACTTTTTTTCGCAAGGTAACAAGTGGCGCTGGCATCTGTTTGAATTTGCCACCATCGACGTATGCATTGGCATGGCTGACCTCTCGATTCAACTCGACCAGAATGCTCATCAGGTCATGTCTGTAACAGAAATATATACATCAGGTCTAAGGTCATGTAACAGAAACATATACATCAGGTCATGTCTGTAACAGTAACATATACAGGCCCATCGCCGGTAGGTCCTACCACAATTACTATTACTATAACTACAGTAAACTAGTGCTGCACACACAATGTTGTCTGCTACAAGATAAAGATTTTAGCCTCCTGACCAATCACTGCTCTTATTTTTACAGGTACAGCTATTAATAGATGCCCCAAAATTCAAAATTCGACAGTTAGAGATAATAATTTTTATTTACAACATAAAAGGTATAGTAAATTAAAACGTTCTTTAATTTCAAAAATATATTTGTGTAAAGTACTGTTTAATTTATTTACATGCCAAGTGTTGCTGTATTATTTAGACAAATGAAACTAAACCTCTCTGAGTTGTATAATATATAAAATGATCAGGATATTGTCTTTGGGACCATTTTCATTTTTTATACTGGAGCTTGGGTAGTTAAGACCTGTATCAAAGATTATTCCCAACAGAGTTGTGTTGGTGTGTTCTTGGTATTTTTTCCCTTAGTCTCGTCTTTGCGGCTACCATATCCGTTTTAGAAGAACCTTGAAATGGTCATAATCCTTTTTGTTTTTCATTTGATTTTGTTAATTCTTTCACCATTTTCCAAGTTTGTCATAACTCTCAATAATAGAAATGTTTGGCTGTGTCGCTACATATGCTTTAATTATTACATGCATTCCAAATTGTCATAAAATTTATATCATAAATAATAGCAGAAAAAAAAGTACTACTTATATAGAAAACTTGCCTCTCCGAATGTTTCTCTAGTATTTCACAGAGTTTGCGAATATACCAGAACCCGTGATTCCTGTTCCTGAATGACACATATCCGGGCACAGTTGCGTAACCAAGGAGAAAATCAGCTTCATTTGGAATAAATTCCTCTTTGTTTGTATCCGTTTCGTTTGTATCCGTTTCTGTCTCGTCAACGGGAACCACGTTTGTCATATCTCTTTCTGTATCCACACCTGCCATGAATTGCATCAATATAAATAATTAATTGTACAACTGCATTGTGCAGATTGTTAAACATTGTTTAAAGCCCCAAATACTTCTCCCTGTGAGAAAATTTGAGTTATGCGTTTCTAGACGGTCGTAGCAGCATGCTGACCTGAATTTACGGGTCATAGCATCACTGTATAAGACAGATGGATAATTTATACCAGCATAGTACTGACATTAAATGGTATTGAATTGAGCAAAACATAATGAAGGAATTGAAAGAAAATGTAATCAAAATAATTAAAAACATATACTATGTATGGTCAACTACGGTTTTTAATATAAACAAGAGGCCCGAGAGGGCCTGTGGACGCTCTACTGGCAAAAGATAAAGTTTATGCACAAGGGGCCATAGCTCTTTCAAATATCGTTCAACCAGAACATGGTGATGACATACGCAACTAAGCTTGGTACTGATTGTCCCTGACAA
Source organism: Cyrtodaria siliqua (assembly GCA_037043455.1). Taxonomy (NCBI): domain Eukaryota; kingdom Metazoa; phylum Mollusca; class Bivalvia; order Adapedonta; family Hiatellidae; genus Cyrtodaria; species Cyrtodaria siliqua. The sequence continues at coordinate 203,793 of JAWPHD010001892.1, forward strand.
GTTTCGTTGAAATCCAGCCAGAGGTTCAGGAGAACTAGTCTGTACAAAGTTAGTGTATTAAAACCTTTAAGGGGTCATAACTCTGCCAAAATTCATTCAACCAGAACACGGCAATGAAAGGTGCAACTAGGCTTGGTACTGATCATCCCCATCAAGATTCGTTGAAATCCAGCAAGAAGTTCAGAACAAACTAATCTGGACAACGTTTCTCTATTAAAACCTATAAAGGGCCATAACTCTGACAAAAATCATTCAAGCCGAATATGGCGATGATATGCACAACCAGATTTGATACTGATCATCCTTGTCAAGTTTCGTTAAAATCCGGCCAGGGGTTCAGGAGAACTAGTCAGGACAAAATTTGTGTATTAAAACCTTTAAAGGGACATAACTCCGCCAAAATCATTCAACCGGAACACGGTGATATGTACAAATAGGCTTGGTACTGATCATCCCTAAAAAGTTTCGTTTAAATCCGGCCAGGGGTTCAGGAGAACTAGTCAGGACAAAATTTGTGTATTAAAACCTTTAAAGGGACATAACTCCGCCAAAATCATTCAACCGGAACACGGTGATATGTACAAATAGGCTTGGTACTGATCATCCCTGAAAAATTTCAATGAAATCTGGCCAAATGAAGGCCCTTTCTTCTTAATGAGGCCAAAATATAGCATATTTCAGAAAATCAAGGGCCATAACTCCGGTGTACATGGTCCAATCTGGCTGGTTTTCAAACTTGTAAGAGCTTTCATTGATAGTAACAATCTGGTAAAGTTTGGTAAAGATCGGATGAAAAATGAAGGCCCTATCGTCTTGAGGCAAAATATAGCCTTTTTAACTAAATCAAGGGCCATAACTTCGCTGTTACTAGTCCGATCTGGCTGGTTTTCGAACTTATCCGAACTTTCATTGATATTAACAAGATGGTACAGTTTGGTAAAGATCGGATGAAAAATGAAGGCCCTATCGTCTTGAGGCAAAATGTAGAATTTTTAACTAAATAAAGGGCTATAACTCTGCTGTTGCTGGTCGGATCTGGCTGGTTTTCGAACTTGTCCAAGTTTTCATTTATATTAACAATCTGGTACAGTTTGGTAAAGATCGAATGAAAAATGAAGGCCCTATCGTTTTAACGAGGCAAAATATAGCATTTTTAACTAAACCAAGGGCCATAACTCCGCTGTTACTGGTCCGATCAGGCTGTTTTTTAAACTTGTCCGAGCGTTCATTGATATTAACAATCCGTTAACAGTTTGGTAAAGATCGGATGAAAAATGAAGGCTTTATCGTCTTAACGAGGTAAAAATTAACGGACGGACGACAGACGACGGACAACACACCATCCCATAAGCTCTGCTGGCCCTTGGCCAGTAGAGCTAAAAAAAAACACAAAAAGCAACTACACTGAAACTTCGTTCTCTATAATAACCAGCACAACCCATCAAAAGATACATAGTTTGGAGATATATGATGCAAGACCATACTATACATTACTCTGAATCTCAAAACTCATTTTGTCTGAATGTAAACATTGATTTAAAACAAAAATATATTTTTTTTATACTAACAGTCTATATTTTATTGAGGGAAAATCTTGACTTTATTTTACATTTATTTGCTGCATAAAACTAGCATCATAGACTTTATAGATATATGCTAACATATAGTTTTATGTTGATTTTAAATATATAACTATTATTTAATTTATTATGTCTTGTACAGTTTTTATGCTTTAAATACTTTACTTCTTGGGTGTATCAACTTTGCGGACAAGTGCATGGCCAATATGAGCACAAACCATGATAATTGCCCATTAATCTGTAACACTACCAGCCTTCCCTGTCACTTGTATTTGGGGGTTTAAATGCTTGACTTTTCAATTTTAGGGAAAATAAAGCATTCCTTATATGTTTTTTCCAGAAATTGGAAACAAGATACCCAAAGGGCCTGTTTCGCTCTACCGACTAAAATGGCAATGATCAGTTAAGTAAGCAAAGGACCAAATGAGCATTAAAGAAGGACATGAATATAAACAGAAATGACATTGATTGTTGTATTGATGCGACAACAGTGTTCTGCTTAGGTTTGCATTGATGCAAAAATGGTGTTGTGCTTAGATGTCGCTTTGATGCGACAATGGAGATCTGCCTAGGTGTTTCTTTGGTGCGACAATGGTGCACTGCTTAGGCATCGCATTGACGCTACAATGTAGCTCTGCTTAGGTGTCGCTTTGATGCAACAATGGTGCTCTGCTGAAGCGTCATGTGACAAACGCACTACGTTTAGGTGTCACATTGATGTGACAATAGCACTCTGTTTATGTGTCGCATTTATGCTACAAGGGTGCTCTGCACTGTCAGATGCGACAATGGTGTCAACACAGTTGAAGTTCTTACCTGTCATTTTATCACTGCCCTGACAGGCTTGCAAGAAGAACAACTTGGGTTTGCCGGCTAACGTCGGGCACCTGTTAGCTTGGAATGTGGATGTGATGTCTTTAATTGAAATGAGCCGACCATTTGAGCCATAAAGGTGACTCAGCACACCGTGTGTCAAGATACAACAAATGAAACAGTCAAATTGTGTGTGGTCCTCATTGTGGGCGGTATCGACCAAAAACTGCATCATTTCTGTATCCGTCAGATTGTCCCGTCTACGTATGATAAATCCCAACTTCTCGAAAACAAACTGCAGGCTCTCTTAAATTTGAAAAATATTATTTAAATAAATATTGCAATTTTACATTAGAAAGCAATTCTGAAATAAGTAAAGAAAGTATCAAAAAATGATAAACTATAGATATAACCAGGATAAACATTATATACTCTTAATTTTTCTGATTATAACAAATATCAAAATATGCAATTGAATTCAAAATGATGTAAATTTAAACCTACCGACACAGCATTAAAAGTGCATGCATACATAAAGGAAACACTAGTACAAAAACATTATACTGCTCTCCAGACGGAAGAAACACTAGTACAAAACATTATACTGCTCTCCAGACTGAAGAAATACTAGTACAACAAGAGGCCCAAGAAGGCCTGTAGACGCTCTACTTGTATGATGTGATTCAAAAACATAAACATGATAGAGGCCAACCCAAGAAACATGTTTCCTTTATAAAACTCTATGCAAACTTTGGGTTATCGTGGCGGCCATTTTGAATATTTGACGACAACGAAAAACACAAACTTGATAGAGGCCAACAACAGGAACATGCATATGATATTTAACTAGAATGGAAAAAGTGGTAATATGTCGTTTGATAAATGTCCTTGTCCTTGAATTTGACCTAAGTTTAGCCATAGTGGCCATCATGGATGACTGGAGGCCCCAAAAACGCTAATCTGAGGGGGACTAACCCAAAGATCATTGTGGTTAACTTTCAACAAAATCATTCAAGCAGTTTCAGAGAAGATGTCATTTTTAACGATTCCCTATATAACTCTATGTAAACTTTGGGTCGCCGGAGCTCCCATTTTGATTATTTGACGATAACGAAAAGCACAAACTTGATAGAGGCTAACCCAAGGAACATGTGTATGATATTTCACAAGAATGGAATAAGTGGTTTCGTCAGAGATGTCGTTTGAAATTTCCTTAAATTTGACTTAGTTTTAGCCATGGCTGCCATCCTGGATGACTGGCGGCCGTGAAAAACATGAATCTGAGAGGGACTAACCCAAATATCATTGTGATTAAGTTTCATTAAAATCCTTCAAGCGGTTTCAGAGAAGATGTCATTTTTAACCTTTTCCTATATAACTCTATGTAAATTGTGGGTCGCCGTGGCGGCCATTTTGATTATTCGACGACAACTAAAAACATAAACTTGATAGAGGCCAACCCAAGGAACATGTATATGATATTTCAGTAGAATGGAATAAGTGGTTTCGGAGGAGATGTCGTTTGAAATTTCCTTAATTTTGACCTAGTTTTAGCCATGGCGGCCATCTTGGATGACTGGCGGCCGCGAAAACACAAATCTGAGAGGGGCCCTCCCAAGTAACATTGTGATGAAGTTTCATCAAAATCCTTCAAGCGGTTTCAGAAGAGATGTCGATTTTATAAAATTGCTAACAGACAAACAGACAGACGGACAGACAGACGGACGGACTCCCACAAGTGCAGACAGACAGACAGACAGACGGACGGACGAAAAGTGATCGCATAAGCCCTCCTGGCCTTTGGCCAGTAGAGCTAAAAACATAATACTGCTCGAGAAGATAGAATAATGAAAATGACAGAAAACATATGAAGTAAACGAGTGTCTTCTTCCGTTGTTCCTGTCAAAAATAAATAATTGCTTATAGAAATATACCTTGTTTTGCTTTCACTATATCATCATGGACAGTCGATTGCGTTCAAAATAATGCGTTGAAACATAATTTTCATTTATATCTATTCCAATTCTAAATTTTTTTTCTCACACAGACAGAAAGATACAATGTCAGCAATTTTTTTCACCCTTTTGGGAATGTTCAATTGGGAAAATTTTCAGCGTTTTTTCACTATCAAACAAAAGCAATGTTGTATGCTTAAATACATTGCAAACACATTACCATGTATGTATACATTCTCTAGTAATTCATAAAAGAATATATAGTTTCCCACTTCTTCTCTTTAAAATAAAATAAAGTTTCACTTGAAATATTTATAAAATAAAAAAATAAAAAAATAAAAATTTCACTCCAAGGCCAAGCCGTTTTATTTTTTTGTTTAGCGTCAACTCTATTTCACGAAATCTGGCTACCTATTCAAAAAAAAAACACAAACTCTGTTCGAAAAAACAAAACATTAATACACCAAAAATGGTCACAAAACATGACGTAAAACATTTAAAACCTTTATTTAAACTATGAAACTTAATTTTAATAAAGGATAGTTAAAACAATAACATAATTGACTAGAAAACAAGCAGTTTGGAAACTCATATAGAAAAGTTCTGTGAATGCATATTTGTTACTAGGAATATCTTCTGTTGTCTTCAATTTGAAAGGAACTCGAGTTAAAACACTCAAGAGTGTCATTCACTTGCAAGCCCCACCCCACTTCACTGTCACAACTTGTGATAATTCGGCATTCTGAACAAGTTTTCAAATCAATGGGATGTTTAAACCTAGCCCCAGGCATGGATATTTCACTTGCATCTATGCTATTTTCAAACAGTGAAGAGAACGTTTGATGCGAATTAATTTGTATAACATACCAATGTAAAATGATTTTGTCGTTCTCTTTAACGCGAACAGCAATTATTTTGCTCGCCATAAGTACTACACCTCATTTACCTCTTGTTTACTTTATATAAAACCAATAGAATGTGGGTGCGAGTTAAACAAGAGGTCAATGACCTTGAAGCTCTACTGATTGATTTTGATTTCAGGAAGTAGTCGCTACAGACTTGTGTTTTGAAAATCTATTTTTAACCGTGGCGGCCATCTTGAATTTCCGGCCGGCCTGAAATTTTGCTAGGATCAATTAGCCATTACGAGCAACATTCCTGTGAAGTTTCATGAAAATCCGTCAAGTAGTTTCAGAGGAGTAGTCGCTACAAGTTTTCATTATATAACTCTATGTAAACAAAGATGGCCGCTGGTATCCATGTTTAACGTCAAATCAAACCGATTTTCGACAAGGACCAACATCATGTCATACTGATCATTTTAGAAAAAGTCCCATATCAATATCTCTTATAGTTTTGAAGAAGTAGTCGCTACAAACTTATTTATTTTAAATCTATTTTTAGCTGTGGCGGCCATCTTGAATTTCCGGCCGACCTGAAATTTTTTTAAGGATCAACTTGACATCAAGAGCAACATTCCTGTGAAGTTTCATGAACATCCGTCAAGTAGTTTCAGAGGAGTAGTCGCTACAAGTATTTACTATATAACTCTATGTAACCAAAGATGGCCACTGGCAGCGATGTTTAACGTCGAATCAAAATAATTTTCCACAAGGATCAACGTCATGTCATGCTGATCATTTTAGAAAAAGTCCCATATCAATATCACTTATAGTTTTCAAGAAGTAGTCGCTACAAACTTATTTTTTAAAAATCTATTTTTAGCTGTGACGGCCATCTTGAATTCTGGCAGATCTGACATTTTGCTAGGATCAATTAGACATCAAGAGCAACATTCTTGTAAAGTTTCATGACAATCCGTCAAGTAGTTTCAGAGGAGTAGTCGCTACAAGTTTTTACTATATAACTCTATGTAAACAAAGATGGCCGCTGGCAGCCATGTTTAACGTTGAATCAAAAAGATTTTTGACAAGGATCAACATCATGTCATGCTGATCATTTTAGAAAAAGTTCCATATCAATATCACTTATAGTTTCAAGAAGTAGTCGCTACAAACTTGTATTTTAAACTCTATTTTTAGCTTTGGCGGCCATCTTGGACTTCACATCAATATGAATTAGACTTTATGGGCAACATTTCTGTAAAGTTTCATGAATATATCCAGTAGTTTCAGAGGAGTTGTCGATACAAATAAAAGTTTACGGACAGGCAGACGGACAGATGGACAGACGGACGACGGACGCCGCACCACGGCATAAGCTCTGCTCAGTGCACCACGGCATAAGCTCTGCTGATCTCTGATCAGTAGAGCTAAAAACGAATAAATTCACCGTGGTACAATTCCAGTCTGCTTCAATGAACGCTTGCATCATCTTCATAATGTTATTATGCAATCTCCTGACCGATTTAACATGAAGAGACGCATATTTACATATTTACGGAGAGCGTAAATGGCATTTTTTTCGGAAACAATTCTGACATCCAAACTGTTGTGTTTTTTTTTATTGATGACGTGAAAACCTAGGCGCACGCGGACGCTAAACATAAAAAACGGCTTGGCCCAATAGGGAAAAAACATGTTTTTTTGCGTTTTTCGGTACCACTTAGATAAGGACAAAATCACTGTACCTGCATCCTTATCTGTTCCAGCTCTACCAGGCATCTCTTTGCTATCACTGTCCCCATTTGGTACGTAGAAATCACGATTGTTTATAATGACACACCAACCTTTATAAAAAAAGACGATATTTATATAAAACATGCATATTCCAAAACGTCTTGCCTCTCACCGCCGCGGGTTTGAATCCCACTGGGAGCTCAACTTGTGAGAAAGTGTCGATTCTTACGGATGGTGGGAGATATACAGTCTTGGTTATTCCCTGGTAAAATGGGGTGGTCTGCCTCTACCACAAATTAGAAATGTGTCCATGCCCCCACTGAAAACAATCAGTGTAAAACGTAAAATTTGACGAAAAAGGGGCAATAACTCTGGTAATACTTGCTATGGACATTTTGATATCATTGGTAATCATCCTGTAAAGTTAGAAAAGAAACGGAGGAAAACTGTCGCAGGAGATCAAATTTGACGAAAAAAGGGCCAAAAGTCCAGTAATACTAGGTCGATTTTGAAGCCAAAACGATACACACATCGTGACATCATAGGTAAGCATCCTGATAAGTTTTAAATCAATCAAAATAAAATTTCATGAAAAAGGACCATAACTCCGGTAATACTGGGACGATGTTGACGCTGAAATGTTATGCACATCTTGACATCATCCTGTGCAGTTTCGAAGCAATCAGTTGAAAAGTATGGGAGGAGATAGACACAATTTGATGAAAAAGGGGCTATAACTCCAGTAATACTGGTCGGTGTTGACGCTGAAACGACATGCATATCTTGACATCATAGGTAAGCATCCTGTAAAGTTTTGAAGCAATCGGTTGAAAATTGTGGGAGGAGACAGATCTAGACACACACAACATTTTCACGTAAAATTTGACGAAAAAAGGGCCATAACTCCGGTAATACTGGGTCGATTTTGACGCCAAAATGATATGCACATCTTGACATATTCATAGGTGAGCATCCTGTAAAGTTTCAAAGGAATCGGTTGAAAACTGTGGGAAGAGATAGACACACAAACTTTTTGGGACTGATGGAAAGAAGGAAGGACGGACGGACATGGCTAATGCTAAAACTGACCGTCATATACGGCCTTAAATGTGCAAAAATAATGTAAAACACCATTCAAACAAACAAACATTTAAGGTCCATGTATTTATACATTTTTCAGAGGAGTAGTCGCTACAAGTTTTCATTATATAACTCGTATGTAAACAAAAAAGGCCGCCGGTGGCCACGTTTAATGTCAAATCAAAATAATTTTTGACAAGAATCAACATCATGTCATACTGATCATTTTAGAAAAAGTCCCATATCAATATCACTTATAGTTTCAAGAAGTAGTCGCTACAAACTATTTTTAGCCATGGTGGCCATCTTGAATTTTCGGCCGACCTGAAATTTTGCTAGGATCAATTACAAATCAAGAGCAACATTCCTGTGAAGTTTCATAAAAATCCGTCGTGTAGTTACAGAGGAGTAGTCGTTACAAGTTTTTACTAGATAACTCTATGTAAACAAAGATGGCCGCTGACAGCCATGTTTAACATCGAATCAAAACTATTTTCGACAAGGACCAACACCAAATCATGCTCACTACAAACTTGTTTTTTGAAAATCTATTTTTAGCCGTGGCGGCCATCTTGAATTTCCGGCCGACCTGAAGTTTTCCTAGGATTAATAAGACATCCAGAGCAACATTCGTGTGAAGCTTTATGAAAATCCGTCAAGTAGTTTCAGAGGAGTAGTCGCTACAAGTTTTCATTATATAACTCTATGTAAACAAAGATGGCCGCTGGCAGCCATGTTTAACGTCGAATCAAAATAATTTTCGATAGGATCAACATCATTACATACTAATCATTTTAGGAAAATATGCACATGAATATCACTTACAGTTTTCAAGAAGTAGTCGCTACAATCTTGTTTTTTGAAAATTTATTTTTAGCCGTGGCGACCATCTTGAATTTCCGGCCGACCTGAAATTTTGCTAGGATCAATTAGACATCAAGAGCAACATTCCTGTGAAAATCCGTCAGGTAGTTTCAGAGGAGTAGTCGCTACAAGTTTTCCTTATATAACTCTATGTAAACAAAGATGGCCGCTGGCGGCCATGTTTAACATTGCATCAAAATAAATTATGACAAGGATCAACATCATTCCATACTGATCATTTTAGAAAAAGTCCCATATCAATATCACTTATAGTTTTCAAGAAGTACTCGCTACAAACTTGTTTCTTGAAAATCTATTTTTAGCTGTGGCGGCCATCTTGAATTTCCGACCAACCTGAAATGTTGCTAGGATCATTTAGACATCAAGAGCAACATTCCTGTGAAGTTTCATGGAAATCCGTCAAGTAGTTTCAGAGGAGTAGTCGCTACAAGTTTTTACTAAATAACTCTATGTAAACAAAGATGGCCGCTGGCAGCCATGTTTAACGTTGATTCAAAACTATTTTCTACAAGGACCAACATCATGTCATGCTGATCATTTTAGAAAAAGTCCCATATCAATATCACTTAGAGTTTTCAAGAAGTAGTCGCTACACACTTGTTTTTTAAAAATCTATTTTTAGATTTGTCGGCCATCTTGGATTTCACATCAACATGAATTTTGCTAGGATCAACTACACTTCATGGGCAACATTTCTGTAAAGTTTCATGAAAATCCATTCAGTAGTTTCAGAGGAGTAGTCGCTACAAAAAATGTTTATGGAGGAACAGACAGACGGACGGACGGACGGACGACGGACGCCGCACCATGGCATAAGCTCTGCTGATCTCTGATCAGTAGAGCTAAAAATAGATATACCTTGTTTGATGCAGAAATGAAATAAGTAAATGGAACGCAATGATATCTTTGTCTTTTGAACTCAGTAATACTGGCATGGTCACATGACATGCATGTATATATTGAATCTTCAAAGTACAGCACTGTATACCAGTTTGTTACATTTTTATGGGTGAAAGGTCGGGATTTTTCAGTGAAAGAAAATTCATAATCGTTAAATATTAATAACTTATTCTGAACACAAAAATAACTGTGACATTGAGTCATGATGTCAATGAAGTGTTGCTGACGTCAACGTCATCCACCGATAACGCCCATAAAGTGAAACATTTCAGTTAAAATCATACAAAAACTGATTTAAACTTTAAGAAATATAGGAAAATCCTTCACTCAATGGTAGGAGTGTCTTCCTTTTTCACTAACTCGCATCCGCCTGTTCGTGAATACCATTTTGTGAAGAATTTCCCTATAATCGATCCCAGCAGTTAATTAATCTCTCTCTATATATATATATATCTATTATGCAACATTTAATAAGTTTGTCTGTATAATCATGATTATAAACACACTTGTATGTAACGTTAAGTACTTGCCTCTAGGTTTATTGTTCATTTTGTATTCCGGAAATTCAAATGATAGTGCATCAACAGACGGCGCAGGTACAGCCTGACCTTGACCTTGTGTAAGATTTCCATTGGCGAGAAGTTGACCTTGTCCAGTTGCTGTTTGCAAATGTTGTGATAGAGGTACCTGATTACCCACAGGCACTTGAGTTTGGTACATTTGTGTCAAACGAATCAGTTCATTGGATATTTGGTCAGGGGTCGAGTTTTGACTGGAGGTCTGAAGAATCCTCTGAAACTGATGTTGAAGGGCATTAACGGTAGCAGCTGGCATGATGATTTCTCCCTGGATACTTGGACTCGGGGGCTGGGCTGGTCGCACTGCAAAGTAGCGTAATTTTATTTATATGTGTTTTTATTATTATTAATTTAATAATTAATTAATAAAGTAACAAAGTATTTTAACAACAGGAAATACATATTTTAGTCGTCATAACTTTTATTAATTTCACAGCAATAACAGCAATAAACAGAAATATATAGAACTATATAAAATGGGCATTAAATAAATAAACTGAGTTGTGTTTTGTTTTTTCACTCACTCGCATACGCTCGTTCGTGAAAAGAACATGTCTACGGCCTCGTGAAGGATTTCCCTATTATGGATCCCAGCAGTTAATCTCTATTTATTATATAGTTACTTCCCAGTGAAATAGTGGATTTCTTGATTAAAACAAAACCTATTATTTTCATTGTCTATATTTCACATGTGAAATACCGAAAATGACGTAATGCCACTGTTGACATCGTTGATATCATTGTTTTGGCGCATTATATTTCTTCTGCCAAAGTTTCAAGGTTGTGAGTATACAATAAATATAATATTGGTTGGTTTGTCATGAATATGGGATTGATTTTCATCTCGAACATGATGAAGTGAGGAAACTTTCTGTAGCACGAGTGAAAATATGTTTTCGCACTTCTCGAGTAAAATAAATCCTAAATTAACGCCAAACAAACAAATATATCCTCTATATATTATGGCATATTCCCATGCTTTATCCTCTGCACTATATGGTGTCATCCAGTCACTGTGTATACATGCAGATCATTATGACGCGGACTATTCATAATTTTCCATTGTCAAAATGTCAAGATTTTACCTTATTTTCACTAGGTGATAAAATTTGTGTTACTCAGTTTTTATCCTTAGGTTCTACAGTAAAATAAAAATATTTGGTAGAGCAAAAAGATGATTATTTTCTTAAGATCGGATTTTCAAAGATACATATTGAATCACTTTGCATGAAATATGCAGGGTTTTAAAATAATCACACTGTAAATACCTTAATTTTAACAGTAACTTGGTTGAACATCTAGGATAAAGACTGAGTCTATCACCTACTAGACTATAGAGGTGTGTCAAATTTCAGGTCAATGATTGGTCACTTTATTTTGACGATGCTTATCAAAATAATGAATAAGCTGACTTAGGTATATAAGTGGTGACGTTCTCTGGGTGGAAGTGTATATAACACATGCGCTGTTTGGTGGTAAGTTGTATTATCCAAAAACATACATGTGCACACACTGACTGCACAGTGCTTTCTGCTTTTTTGGTGATATTCTTATCTAAAACATAGATTTAGTATAATATAACAAAGAGTGCATGGTGTTTTATTGACCGGGAAGTCAGACCATCTTCAGTTCGGTCCATAAATGTAAATTTTCTGGTCTCATTCTGCCAGGTTCATAAACTTATTTATATATGGTCCTTTATTAAACATCATGCACTATTTGTTAAGTCCATATCCCACCATCAACAGGTAAATTTTACAACAGATATAATACAACATGAAGAGTCACACCTCCAAGATAGATCTTGTCTTTTCTTTATTTATATTTTTCTGGGATAACAGCATTTTTTTCACACAGTCAACTATAGTAAAACTCAGCAGAGATAGTATGTGGATTTGTATAAAAACTGAAACATTCGTACTTGATTATTTTATCATTGCATTTATCTATGTCAAATAATTTTTTAGGTAAAATATAAATTCTGGGTATTTAAAAAAAACACCAAAAAAAACCCCATCTTTACAATTATCAATGAAGGCGTATTAGAGTAGCAAAATTAATATCCTGACAATTGTAAATGTTTTCCGCTTTCAAGTGTAAAAGGGGGATACAGAAATCTGGGTTATTGTAAATAAAACTTTTGAAAGATCCTCAGAGTCCCTCTTTCAAAAAAGTGTATTTTAAATCTTCTTTTGAAACTGTGTATGTAAGTATGTGTGAAAACTGTTTATATATAAATATGATGCAGATTACATTTATATCTGTACGGTTTGTACCTATTACGCGGTGAATAAATGGATTACCATTCATTCGGTAATCGAAATTTAAAAAAAAAATTACAAAAGATGTACACCATTTCTAAACCTACTGATGATGAGGTATATATATACCGGTAATTTACAAACTCTATTGACACAATATAAACGGCTTTAACCAGCATACCAAATCCTTAAAACCGGAGCATCCACTTAAGACTTACCAACTCATAAACTCATTTACGCATAAAATAAACCACGAATAAACCTAGACTGTTAACTGGCACATAGACATTATTATATGACCTAAACACCTGGATAGCGTTTTGATATATGGTTTTGTAGTGTAATTTTGCCATTATCTGACAGGTTAGTGTAATTTTGCCATTATTTGGCGGGTTTGGTTAATTTTGCCGTTGTTTGGCGGGTAAGTTTCTTTAAATAATAAATTCCAAAATGAAAATCGAGGGCTCAACGAGAAACTAGTGTACATAGTTCTTTATACACTGTAGTTATAATAGTTTCACGTTCATCCTTCAATAATATGCGCCTCCATTTCAGGTTCTAGTTATTAATATATCAAGTTGCAGAAATACTTTTTGAGCCTGCTTATGAATGATAAAGACTCCAAAACACTTGGTTCTTTCTGGTGGAAAAGGGTGTTTTTTTGTTGGGAGGTGGAGCTACTGCGAACACATCCAATGTGTCGCAATAGGAAATGGCTATTCCACTGTGTAAAATACACTGACAGTAGTTATCCTTTATGTACTTTTTTTATCTTTATCATCTGCCCAAGGCACAATATTGTTGGTACTCTAGTAATGGGAAAATAATGTAAATATAAGAATGGATTCCCATTTCTTTCAATGTTTATGTGGTTTTAAAAACCTGCAGTGAATGGCAAATTTACCAAAAAGCATATAGAATTACAACATTTACATGTCCATTGATGTTTACAACTGCATAAACTCTGAAATTGAAGATCAGTTCTTAAATAGAAATAATACTTACAACTGGTGTAATTATTGTCCCCTGGAGGTCCCTGGGGCTGAAAATCATCCATTGGTGGTCTGGCTTCATCTAATATGCAAATATTAGAGTTAAAGTGGCACACAGCAATGCTGATGTTTCAAAAACTCGTGTCGTTCGTTAGTTTTTCAACATAACTTGCATTTGCTCAATCATAAATATCAATTATAAGAATATATAAAGCAAATTATTTTTGCACATTACTGTCGATTATTTTGCATATATAAAATTATTTTGCATCATTAAAAGTACAATTTTTTTTTTTTGTGTGTGTGTTTATTTTTAATTAAAATGTCTCCAAGATCGATTGTAGTGTTATGTAGTACGTTAGAAATTCTCCACATTCCCTATAAATCTGGTGACCGATCAAATTCATGTATTACAATCGGAATTATGCGAAAATCACGTGCACACCAAACTTGCGTTTTTAATGGCGTTAAGTATATATAATATATTTAAACCTATGGTAGAATAAGAACAAATACATGCAAGTAGGTTTAAAGGGACATATGGCAATCTTGATTTGTTTAAAACTCACGGTGTCCCGTTAGTTATCAACATTACTTGCATATTTGCAATCCTTAATATTAACTGTAGCATGGTCACTGAAAATACCATTTGTAATAGCACAGGTGTAAATCGTTTAATTGAAAATAACACCTGTCAGAATAAATGGTGTACTACAATAGATAGAGTATGGTCTCATTGAGTTGTTTAATTTAAACATCGAGATGGGCATAGGCCATCGAGGTACGCAGGTGTTTAAATTAACCAACGAGATGAAACCATACTCTATTTGTTTTGTAGCATGTCCATTTCAGCTCCCTGCCATACTCTAACTTCCAATAACTGGTAGTTGTAGCATGGTCATTGACAATTCTCTTTGTAATAGCACAGGTGTAAATCGTTTAATTAAAAATAAGACCTGTCAGAGTAACAGTTAGAATAACAGTGATAATAACTGAAATAGAGCTGAAATGGACATGGTACAAAACAAATAGAGTATGGTTTCATCTCGTTGGTTAATTTAAACACCTCAATGGTCTACGCCCATACTCTATCTATTACTTATTAGAATAGTTCAAAGCAAATTGTTTTACATATTACTAACTTTTGATAATATTGCACCAATAATATATATAAATATTTAGTAGAATATTGAAGAAACTAGAAATCTCATATACAAGCAGTTTTAAAGTCAAAATGAGGCAGGATTAATAAATCGAGGTGCTAATCTTAATGCTTGAATAAAACTCAAGAGTGTCATGTGTCCCTTTAGAGTAACTCGCTTAAGTCGAATTTGCCCCTGACTTGCATAGTTATTGATGGTTGAATATCTTACTCAACTGTATCTTTTTCAAATGGAAACGGTCAATAACTGTTGGTATGTAAGGGAGGCAATCCAATTATTTCTTTCATTCAAAACAACAAGAATTACCCCTAATCTATTGATTTCTCCAGCTACCTTTATAGACCGACTCAAGGGTAATTACATGTTCGACTTTGGGGCATGTCTAAATATTTATGCCCCAAAGACGAAGACTGAAGTCAGGAGCAAATACCCGAACATTTTACACAAGAAGACATCTAAAATATGTAATTAATGTAAGGACATTTATACACATACATGAAGAAAAACAAGGACAATTTCTTTATTTGATCTTATGGCAACATCGAAGCAATTTTTATGACCCACTACTGAAGTTGCAAAAAATGTCCGCCTCCAGGGCGAATTTTGGTGAGTACGAAAAGTATGACGTAATCCCAGCAAAAACGCTGGTACAGCTAGACAGTTGACATCGAATGATACATTAAACACTGAGGAAGAAACCAGATGGTTTCAGCAAGCAGGAGCATGAACATAAATAGACAGAGGTGCCGAGAACCAATAACCTGTCCGACTCAGGGACAATTAAGTTACCCTTGGCTAGTTTTTGTCACTTAATCGCTTATATATTGTCCTTTGATGCTTTAAGAATCTTATAAATTATTTTGTGATCGAAGTACACTTTATTTAAATTATGTATACATGTGTTAGCAATATAAATGACATTTAAATTATTTATTTGATTTAGAAACAAAAAACATCCGAGTTGTCTAGTTTTTCCTATCAAACATTTTCAGAAACAATAATTCTAACACCACCCGGCCAGTCTTTCATATACACAAAGAAGAGAGACAACTGTATGTTATTTTACGCTAAAATACGACTGTTCCATTAATTCCCCGCGTATTTTTCATCCGTTGCAAGCGCCATGTTACATGACGTCACTTGTTAAACCGGCAACGTCACAAAACGAAAGTAAACATTTTGGTAAATATACGTCACGAAGACAAACTCAACAGTAAATTTAAATAAATTATTATTACAACAAACTTGCCATGATCCCAAACCTTGCACCCTCCACCCCCCACCCAATACACATAACATTAATAAGCATCTTGAACAAGCTGAGAACGTTTGCAAGCTGTATGACGTAAGCAATGACTTAATTGGTTTGTCACGTGACTAGTGTATTTAAACATACTGTACCACACAGAACTTACATACGTGGGTGCCCAATGGAACAGCCTGCATTACCTTGACCTCCGAGATAATATAGTGCCCCGACAATAGCGTAAAAAATGGAGTTATTGTCGTGTTAGAATCAAAATAGTAATTAAATCACTCGTGCTAATTACTCGCATCCGAACTCCTAATTGTATTTTATTCACCGATAAAATACAGGTACTTATTTATTATTTCTTAATTGAACTGACAGCTGCATGCTGCTTTATTTTAATGGATATGCACATTTCACATGAAACTGATGCACGTTATGACAGTTTTTATTTGTATTTGGAGAGACACCGATCACACTCTTTCAGATCGCCTCCAGTCCGTTTAACCCTTTCGCTGCCAGTCAAAAACATGATGTTTACGACCAATGTAAACACAGATCAATCTGCATATAATGTGATGATTAAAGTTTACACTGTTTGCCACTCAGTCCGACTGTTTTCAAAAACACTTTACATATGAAAAAGCATCGGAAGGGTTGAATTCAAATTTTAGCAGACGACATTTGAAATTCGGCGCGAAAGGGGTTAAGATCCAAGCAAAGCCTACCACTGATTAATGCATACCTCTGGAAGATGTGAAGTTAATCTCATGGTCTAAACCAGGTCTTGTTACTGCTATGTCAATCTGTGACCTTTGACCCTGCACTTGTGACCTCTGACCTGTAGTATTAGACAGCTCTTCAATTCAATGATTTAAAGCGTCTGCTGCTGTTTTACATCCCAGTCTAGTTAAAACAAAACGCAGACCTGGCACAATCTGAAAAAAGAAGTGATTGAAGCATGCAGATTATGGCAGAAGTACAGGATACATGTGTTAACTCTTAAGATCAAACAACTTTCGGTACAATCTTTGAATTAAGACCATTCTATTTATGTGACAAAGGGGGGTGTTTTGGGGAAATGACTGATTAGCATCCGACGGCTGAGCTGGGTTTACAATGGACGCAAAGGCTATTATAGCCGTGCTTAGCGGGTTAAGATTACATGAATTTCTATAATGTCATACATGTCAACAGATAAAGTACAGAGATTGTCTACTGGTCTCCGAAATAGGGAAATTTGGGCTGGAAATAGGGAGATTTCCTTACTGGACTAATTTTCGCACGAATTAACAAAATCTGCATTAACTCGACTTGTAAACCTTCTAAACATGTGCTTTGTATGTGTGTGCTAAAATCCCTATCCCGCCATCAACAGGCACAATTTTAAACAAAAGTACACCATTTCTAAACCTACTGACGACGATGTATATATATAACTTGCATATTTTGAGAATTCAAACTCTATCGACACAATATAACCAGATTTAAACAGCAAGACCAAACTCCAAAACTGGAGAGTCGAATTAAGAGTTACCAACTCATAATTCATTTTACCAACAGTTTTCAGTCACATATACATTATTATATGAACTGAGCACCTGGATAGAGTTTTGATATACGGGTTTGTAGTGCAGTTTTACCGTATTTTGGCGGGTTAGTAAATTATTTTCTTTTGGCATTCTTCTTTGATGTAACTGAGCACTGTCACGCTATTGTTATGCATTAAAATTGTCAACATGCATTTTCCGTTATGGTGCCCAGCGCAGAAATTTTCGTCATAAGGTGAGTGTGAAATTGTATTGTTTTTTTATCAAGACGTTTTATGTCCAATTCCCCAAAATCGGGGAATGTTATTCCGGAAAAATATGTCCAACCTCTATTTTGAAAGCAAAATAATTGAAAAAATGCCAAAATCTAATCGTGTAGAGTGTTTGGACTTTGCAAGAGTTCATTGTTGATTAGTCAAAATCAGAATTTTGTGACCATTCTTCAACGATCTGCAGGTCTACGCTAATATTTGACCTTCATACAACTGTGTAATGGACAGACGGATGCTCTGGTACAAAAAACTGAATAATATATGCCATATAAAATGCTATAATCCCATTTTTTGAAACGTCGTGGTGCCCAGGTCGAGACTATGGTGCCCAGGTCGCGAAATGGTGCCCAGTGCAAGTAACTTTAAAAGAAAAAGAACGGTCACATTTAATAAAATACACAGGTATCCACTAAATAAATAGTTATATCCTATAGAGACTATTTGGTGGATAATTAATGGGAACATGAACAGAGTTCGAAACAAAAAGCAGGGATTGTGGAGGGATGGACTAATTGGATAATTGAGCAGTTTGAAGTTGAATTAAGTTTCCCCACAAACACATTTTAACACAGGTCAAGTCAATGCAGTTTCAGAGGAGTAGAAAAAGTTTACGGACAGACGGACGACGAACACCGCAACACGGCATAAGCTCTGCTGATCTCAGATCAGTCGAGCTAAAAACAAATTATAATACACACATACGATTCATCTAGCTTGAAATATCATGGTAAAATATATGATATTATACGTTCGAGGGGTAATCCAAAATTACATAGAAATAAATAATTAACAATAAAATGTACACAAAATATTAAGCACTGTATCCTTTATCAGGCGCGTAGCCAGGCATACGCCCGTACGCCCGGGCGTACGCTTCTTGGAAAAAAATGAGAAAACATAGTGCCCCAAAAATGCAATAAAAACTGAAGCCTGACTAGGGTGAGACCCATCGTTAGAAATTTATAAACATATAAATATCAAAGTTATCAAAACAGATGCCATAAAATAGAAATTTCAATCTAAGATATTCATTTTTCGCAACTATATAATTTATTTATCAATCAATAAAAGCCATCCTTTTCAGCCCAAAATCGTCAAAAGCAACGTGCGGACGCTTAGTGCTTCGCCCCACGGACCCCCACCAGCCGCTCCTTGGACCCCAATATACGGGCGTATCCTCCAAAACGGCCTAGCTACGCCCCTGTTTATGTGACAGTTGACATCGGTTTATAATAAGAACTATATAAAGACATTTTATACATCGTCATAGTAACCCATAAACGCGAGAGCTAAGCAATCCAAATTAAGATTTTTTAAAAAAAATAAACTAAAATTTCAAATTCCAATTTTTTCATATTAAACAAAACAAGTACCTGTTACTAAACTGCTTCGTGGAAAAAATGACGTCGAATGAATTAACAAAACACCATGCGTGACCTGGGATGGGGTAAAATGTCAATGCAATAATCATTTGGAGAGAGAAAAAGATTTCATTGTTGTTCTTTATTTTACTTTTTAAGGACATTAGAACAGGAATGGAACGTTGTTTACAGTGATTTATCATGTATTTTCTCACTATTTGTTTTTCAATTATAACAAAAATAATTTCACTTGCTCATTCAATTGAACTCAAAAAAAAATGTTATAATACATGATATTTAACCGTAATAATGATCTGTTTCTTTCCAAGGGAGACTGTCTTCGTGCCAGATCTTACCCGTATCCGCAGGAGGCCTCCAAGGTGAACAGCCACAAGTCGACAGAACGATGTAGGTAAGGGAAGTCGCCATGTCTCCCTTTAAGATTACTCTCATAGGTTAACGCTTAACCCGCTAAGCATGGATATAATAGCCTTTGCGTCCATTGTAAACCCAGAACAGCTGATCAGGTTACAATGTCTAGCTGCTGATCAGTCATTTCCCCCAAAACACCATTTTTTCTGTCTTAATTCAAAGAAAGAACAGTCAATTATATATATGTAGCAGGTTAAGGGTTAAAACAACTGCAATAGAAACTAATGGTTTTATACCTATTTCCGCATTTTCAGCATCAAAACTGCCTTCACTCGGAACAGATATTGTGCCCGCGCTTGGTGACCGATCAATAGGCGGTGCACGTGCAAGAGGTGGCCTGTCATTCGCTGGAACACTTGTGCATGCTGCAAGGCCATTATTGGTACCATTCCGAACTGGCAAAGCATTTTGTCGTTGTGGATTAACTGTAAAAGAATTATAAACAGTGAAGGGTTGTATGTCGCTACATACGCTATTTTAGGGTAGCAATATGTAAAGTAATAAGATTTGAATATAATGTAATATATATGGATAATATATATTGTTTATAACAGGGATATTGGACTATTCACAATTTTAACATAAAATCATGACAAGAATTTGACCAATCAATGATCAATAACATGACACCCCTCCACATTTGGGTAGGTTATAGACTCGGTGTTTATCGTTGATGCTCAACTGATTTCAGTCCTGTATAAAAAGCATTTGTTGTAATAAGTAATAGGGAGTTGTTTGATTTATATTAAAACATTATACTGGAAGTAGACCATCAAGCTGTTTAAATCAACCCAGTGTTGTTTTTCCTTATATAAGTGGTACCGAAAAACGGTACCATTCCCAATGCCAAAAAGTATGTTTTTTCCCAATTGGAGTAAAAAAAAATCCAAACAAAAAAAAAGTGTTTTTTTTTAAATATTTAGAATGACATTTTAAACAGAAGAAGTGGGGGAAATATATTCTTTTAGGTGAGGGTAATGACATACTGTAAGAGAATGTATACATGGTAATGGGCCGTAATGTGTTTGCAAAGTATTTAAGCATACAATACTGTTTTTGTTTGATCATGTTGATAGTGAAAAATTTCCAATTTCAGGCAAAACAACGCAAATTTTCCCAATTGACTGGGTACCGGTACCATTCCCAAAACGGTGAACAAAATCTCTGCAACCAACAAGAAAAGACCATACTCTATTTGTTTTGTAGCATATTCATTGCATCCGTCTGCCATACTCTAACTTCCGATAACTGGTAGTTGTAGTCAGAGTACACCAGGATTTTATTTTCAAAATATATGTCAGAGGCCATGCTACAATTATAATAAAAGCTTTGTTTTTAGTGTACCTCATCTTCTTTTGGCTTTGTCTGATTTCAAATCCCCATTTTGGATACATTTTTCTCAGAAATTTCTTGCAAAATGACCGGATGAGAATGTTATAAACAAGAGCTGTCGGAGAACAGCGCAGCTCGACTATTCGATTTTTCGGAGAATAATAAATTTATAGCTAGTATATACCATCAGAAAACAAGGCTACAACAGTGTGGGGTGGGGTTGGGAGCACAACATAACTATGTGTAAGAACTGACCAAAATACACAGGGCAACATGTGTAAGAATTGACTAAAACAACAAAGAAATATGTAAAAAAAAAAAAATCAAGTGGGGCGAGGTGATAGGCGGGGGTGGAGGGGAGGGGGAGTGGGGCTGGGAGGGGGCAACATATATGTGTAAGAATTGAAAAAAAAGCAACACAGAAATATGTAAAAAAAAAAAAAAAAAAGTTTCAAGTGGGGGTGGGGTGGGGGGAGCGGGGGGAGGGGGCGAGAGGCGGGAGTGAGTTGGTGGTGGGGGGAGGGTGCAACATATATGTGTAAGAATTGACTAAAACAACAAAGAAATATGTAAAAAAAAAAAAAAAACAGGCATCTCTTTGCTATCACTGTCCCCATTTTGTACGTAGAAATCACGATTGTTTATAATGACACACCAACCTTTATAGAAAAAACGATATTTATATAAAACATGCATATTCCAAAACGTCTTGCCTCTCACCGCCGCGGGTTTGAATCCCACTGGGAGCTCAACTTGTGAGAAAGTGTCGATTCTTACGGATGGTGGGAGGTATACAGTCTTGGTTATACCCAGGAAAAATGGGGTGGTTTGCCTCTGCCACAAACTAGAAATATGTCCATGGGACACGGATGCCCCCACTAAAAACAATCGGTGTAAAACGTAAAATTTGACAAAAACAAATAACTCTGGTTATAACTGATGGGGCAATAACTCTG
Source organism: Cyrtodaria siliqua (assembly GCA_037043455.1). Lineage (NCBI taxonomy): Eukaryota > Metazoa > Mollusca > Bivalvia > Adapedonta > Hiatellidae > Cyrtodaria > Cyrtodaria siliqua. The sequence continues at coordinate 225,731 of JAWPHD010001892.1, forward strand.
GTAATACTTGCTATGGACATTTTGATATCATAGGTAATCATCCTGTAAAGTTTGAAAAGAAACGGAGGAAAACTGTCGGAGGAGATAGACACACAAGATATTTTAACGTAAAATTTGAGGAAAAAAGGGCCACAAGTCCGGTAATACTAGGTCGATTTTAAAGCCGAAACAATATGCACATCTTGACACCATAGGTAAGCATTCTTTAAAGTTTCGAAGCAGTCGGTTGAAAAATGTGGGAGGAGATAGACACACAAGCTATTTTAACATAAAATTTGACAAATAAGGGTCATAACTCCCTTAATACTGTCGATTTTGACGCCAAAATGATACACACATCTTGACATCATAGGTAAGCATCCTGTGAAGTTTCGAAGCAATTGGTTGAAAAGTATGGGAGGAGATAGACACATGATATTTTTACGTAAAATTTGACGAAAAAGGGTAAATAACTCCAGTAATACTGGGTCGATTTTGACGCTGAAATGGAAAGCACATATCTTGACATCATATGTAAGCATCCTGTAAAGTTTCAATCGGTTGAAAACTGTGGGAGGAGATAGACACACAAGATATTTTTACGTAAAATTTGATGAAAAAGGGGCTATAACTCCGGTAATACTGGTCGGTTTTGACGCTGAAACGACATGCACATCTTGACATCATAGGTAAGCATCCTGTAAAGTTTTGAAGCAATCGGTTGAAAATTGTGGGAGGAGACACACACAATATTTGTTTACGAAAAAAGGGCCATAACTCCGGTAATACTGGGTCGATTTTGACGTCAAAACGATATGCACATCTTGACATATTCATAGGTAAGCATCCTGTTACGTTTCAAAGGAATCGGTTGAAAACTGTGGAAGGAGATAGACACACAAACTTTTCGAGACTGATGGAAAGACAGAAGGACGGACGGACATGGCTAATCTCATTCGGTGGTGGGAGCATATAAAACTGACCGTCATATACGACCTTAAATGTGCAAAAAATAATGTAAAACACCATTCAAACAAACAAACATTTAAGGTCCTGTATTAACACATTTTATAATAAAATAGTACCACTAGATGGGTGCTTTTTGGAGCATATGTTTCGCTTGCCGAGCCTTTGTCCCAGAAAATATTACTGTGAACCCAGACTTGAGATATCAATCTGGTCACATGACTATTGTCATTTACAAATGAGTGGTTGGTTGAGTTTATGCATGTGCTTGTTTAGATGTATGAGCGAATGCGCGTGCCTTTGAGAGTACATGGGTAAGAAAAGCAAGTTTGGGAGCGTGCGTGCATGTGAGAGACAACAATTATTATATCACATATTTGTACCTAGCATATAAAACTGAGTAAACAATTTGCCCATGGTATTATATTTCAGGTAAATCTGGCTATAAAAACTATGAAAATATATACTGAAAGGAAAAATAAACGCGACACGGGAATTTCCGCTATATATTGTATGTACAATATGCTGCTGTTAATCGAATGGTACATGGCTACGTAAGATCTTTCCTTTCGGAAAAAAGACTAAAACAACACATAACACAGCAAATAGTATTCCTGCAAAGTTTCATTATTGACGAGTGTGCATTTGGCTCAAACTTAGGATGCAAAATTTTGCAACTCTTTTCGTTAAATACAGTACTGAACTTTCTCAATTTTTCAAAAAGGAACTTCAACATTTATGAATTTCTTTTTACAACGTGTACTGTGATTAAAACGTCTACAACATCATAGTTATGTCCTTTCTCTAACTAACTGTAACTTTTTTGTTACAAAACATCTTTCGATTTCCTTGGAATATATATGGAATTAAGTATGCAGCATATATAATATATAGCGGAAATTCCCGTGTCGCGTTTCTTTTTCCTTTCAGTATAGATTAATGTACTGTATATCTAGCTTTAAAACACTCTAATATAGAGATGTATGAACAAGAGGTCAATGACCTTGAAGCTCTACTTATAAGTTTGATAGCTAGATCAGCATTCCTGTGAAGTTCCATGAAAATCTGTCCAGTAGTTTCAGAGGAGTAGTCGCTACAAGTTTTTACAATATAACTATGTAAACAAAGATGGTCTCTGGCAGCCATGTTTAATGTAATAATAATTTTTAATAAGGACCAACATCATGTCATGCTGATTATTTGAGAAAAAGTCCCATATCCATATCCCTTATAGTTTTCAAGAAGTAGTTGCTACAAATTTGTTTTTTAAAAATCTATTTTTAGCCATGGCGGCTATCTTGAATTTCCGTCCGAACTGAAATTTTGTTAGGATCAACTAGACATCAAGAGCATCATTTCTGTTAAGTTTCATGAAATTCCATATGGTAGTTTCAGAGAAGTAGTTGCCACAATTTTTTCCTATATAACTCTATGTAAACAAAGATGGCCACTGGCGAAAATGTTTGACATCCAATCAAAATGGACATTGGTTAGGATCAACTACATGTTGTGCCAGTCATTTTGGTAAAGGTTCCAGATCAATATCACTTACGGTTTTGAGAAGTAGTCGCCACTAAATCGCATTTTTAAAATCTATTTTTAGACGTGGCAGCCATCTTGAATTTTCAGCAAACCTGAATTTTTGCTAGGATCAACTAGACACCAAGAGCAACATTCCTGTGAAGTTTCATGAAAATCCGTCGAGTAGTTTCAGAGGAGTAGTCGCCACAAAAAAAAGTTTACCGACAGACAGACAGACGGACGACGGACGCCGCACCACGGCCTAAGCTCTGCTGATTCTGCTGATCTTTGATCAGTCGACCTAATAAAAACGATAGGCAAATTAATTTTGATATATGTTATAGCAATAGTATGTATCAATTGAAACAGGAAAATATTTGGTCACAGACGTTGTTTGTACTTAATATCAAATGCTCAAAAAACTTACTTGCTATGCTAGAATTGTACGAATAAGAAAACATCAGTTAATGAATTGTTTGTATATTGTAATCATGATAAATGTTACAATTTATTTTTTTATAACGAAATTGTTTTATTGTATCAAATATTGTACAGTATATATATCGCAAAATATTTGATATAATAAAACAATAAAACAATTTCATTATATAAAAAAAATTAGATATACATTGTTTGATGCAGAAATGAAATAAGTAAATGGAACACAATGATATCTTTGTCTTTTGAACTCAGACTATGACCGTGTATGTGACCTTGGCCTTTATATACAGTAATACTGGCATGGTCACATGACATGCATGTATACATTGAAACTTCAAAGTACTGCACTGTATACCAGTTTGTTACATTTCTATGGGTGAAAGGTCGGGATTTTTCAGTGAAAGAAAATTCATAATCGTTAAATATTAATAATTTACTCCAGGGTTCCCACCCTTATTGGAAGGCCAAATTCAAGGACTTTTCAAGCACTTTCAAGGACCTTTTTTTCCAAAAAAGGACTAATATTTGCGCAATATAATGCCTAAAACAGCAACAAATATTCCAGGAACGCACAACCAATAGCCATTTTTTGGGATGAACGGCAAAAATCTAGAATTTAAGGACTTTCAAGTACCTTATCAGATTTTCAAGCACTTTCCAGGCCTTGATTTTTTTTTCAAATTCAAGTACTTTCAAGGATTTCAAGGACCCGTGGGAACCCTGTTACTCTGAACACAAAAATAACTGTGACATTGAGTCATGATGTCAATGAAGTGTTGCTGACGTCAACGTCATCCACCGATAACGCCCATAAAGTGGAACATTTCAGTTAAAGTCATACAAAAACTGATTTAAACTGTAAGACATATAGGGACATCCTTCACTCGATGGTAGGAGTGTCTTGCTTTTTCACTAACTCGCATCCGCCTGTTCGTGAAGAGAATCTCACATCTACCATTTTGTGAAGAATTTCCCTATAATCGATCCCTGCAGCTAAATAATCTCTCTCTCTATATATATATATATATCTATTATGCAACATTTAATAAGTTTGTCTGTAGTATCATGATTATAAACACACTTCTATGTAATGTTAAGTAGTTGCCTCTAGGTTTTCTGTTCATTCTGTATTCCGGAAATTCAAATGATACTGCATCAACGGACGGCTCAGGTACAGCCTGACCTTGACCTTGTGGAAGATTTCCATTGGCGAGAAGTTGACCTTGTCCAGTTGCTGTTTGCAAATGTTGTGATAGAGGTACCTGATTACCCACAGGCCCTTGAGTTTGGTAACAAAGTATTTTAACAAGAGGAAATACAAATTTTAGTCGTCATAACTTTTATTAATTTCACAGCAATAACAGCAATAAGCAGAAATATATAGAACTATATAAAATGGGCATTAAATAAATAAAATAAGTCTTTTTTCACTCACTCGCATACGTTCGTTCGTGAAATGAACATGTCTATGACCTCGTGAAGGATTTCCCTATAATCGATCCCAGCAGTTAAATAATCTCTATTTATTATATAGTTACTTCCCAGTGAAATAGTGGATTTCTTGATTAAAACAAAACCTTATATTTTCATTGTCTATATTTCACATGTGAAATACCGAAAATGATGTAATGCCACTGTTGATATTGTTGATATCATTGTTTTGGCGCATTGTATTTCTTCTGCAAAAGTTTCAAGGTTGTGAGTATACAAACGAAAATCACTGCAAATGAAAAATAATACTAAAATGTATACATTTTACATCTGTATATTTATTTTTAATCAGTTTGCAGTGGTTTTCTTTGCTTTAAAATACATTTTGTCAATATGCCATATATGGTAAAACGGCGCGATGACGTCATCGTTCAAAGATGGCCGCCTCCATTTATGTTCTTTGCAAATTTTCAATAGGTCATAGCTCCTTTATTTTTCATGGCATTTTGATAATCCTTTCAGCTTTTTTCAAGTTTTTCAGAGCCCTTTAAAATAAACTGTGTTTGGAAATAGTGCATCAACCCCTTTAAACATACTGTACCACACAGAACTTACATACGGGGCGCCCAATGGAACAGCCTGCAAACATAGCAGCCTGATTACCTTGACCTCTGAGATAATATAGTGCCCCCACAATAGCGTAAACAATGGGGTTATTGTCGTGTTTGAATCAAAATAATAAATATGTACCTGTATTTTATCGGTGAATAAAATACTGTTAGTCGTTTGGATGCGAGTAATTAAATCACTCGTGCTAATTACTATGCATCCGAACTCCTAACTGTATTTTATTCACCGATAAAATACAGGTATATTCACCGATAAAATACAGGTACGTATTTATTACTTCTTAATTAAACCGACAGCTGCATGCTGCTTTATTTTAATGGATATGCACATTTCACATGAAACTGGTGCACGTTATGACGTTTTTTATTTGTATTTGGAGAGATACCGATCACTCTTTCAGATCGCCTCCCGTCCGTTTAACCCTTTCGCTGCCACAGTCAAAAACATGATGTTTACGACCAATGCAAACACAGATCAATCTGCATATAATGTGATGATTAAAAATTACACTGTTCGCCACTCAGTAAGACTGTTTCCAAAAACACTTTACATATGAAAAAACATCGGAAGGGTTCAATTCAAATTTTAGCAGACGACATTTGAAATTCGGCGCGAAAGGGGTTAAGATCCAAGCAAAGCCTACCACTGATTAATGCATACCTCTGGAAGATGTGAATTTAATCTCATGGTCTAAACCAGGTCTTGTTACTGCTATGTCAATCTGTGGCCTTTGACCCTGCACTTGTGACCTCTGACGTGTAGTATTTGACTGCTGTTCAATCCAATGCTTTAATGCGTCTGCTGCTGTTTTGAGTCCCAGTTTAACTAAAACAAAATGCAGTCCTGGAGCAATCTGAAAAATAGAAGTGATTGAAGCATGCATATTATGACAGAAATACAGGATGAATTTGTCGATATTACATTCTAGAACTGCAAACCTGGCAACAGATCAAATAGGGATATGGTCCACTGGTCTCAGAAATAGAGAGATTTGGGCTAATAGGGAGAGTTTCTTATCGGCTTGTTGGAAGAATGGAGTTTTATGTCATTTTCAGCAAATTGTTAAGGCTATAATTATATGACAGTCGATTTTTTTTTTCATAGTGGAGGTCAACCACTCATTTTTTCCTAGGAAGAACCAGTACTGTGTATCTGGCAATTTTGACAAAAAATTAACAAAATCTGTGTACTTGTAGAGCCTCTATAATTATGTAATGCTTTGTACAATCATGTAAAGAATTTTTTTTTATATTAATTCTTCTTTGATGCAACTGATTTTAATACAATGGTATTTTCTTCTTAAATTCTTACAGACCTACAGCTAAAAGGAACAAGAATGAATGAATGAATGAATGAATGAATGAATGAATGAATGAATGAATGAATGAATGAATGAATGGTGTTTTACGGCACGTCGACACATAAACAGGTCATATTTTGCGCAAAAACTAATGAAAGATGAAGAAATGAAATATTACTTCTTAAAAATTAATTTAAATATATAAAGATAAAACTATTAAAAAAATAAGGGATGATATATATATGGTGGTAATATAAACTATATATGTAAATCAACAAATGCCCGTCAACGGGTATATAAACAAGGAAATATATATAAGAACACATTATAATGATTTATATAATCTGATTTCTTTTAGGATATCTAAAACAAGACTAAAATCTATAGTATCAAATAACTCTTTCATAGTATTAACATTTTAGTACCTTTGACGCATAGGATCAAAGTCTACACATTCCAAGAAGATGTGTTTGACTAAAAGGAACAAGAATTCCGAGTAATAAAACATGTATCATCTGCACTACGCTTTGACACACGTGAAATATGTTCTGATGGGAGCAACCCATGCTGAGTTAAATCTCCAACATTTGGTTGATCTTCAGCATGTAATTTGAGAGGAAAGAACTATATGAAAAACATTCAATGTTGACTTTATGTCCAACATTAATTGAACGCAAGAAAAACTTGAATGTATAAATCACTTAGTTATCTACCCACCCACTGCCTGGAATGGAAGTTCACCCAGCATTTGCTCTGACCCATTTAACTGTACTATACAACAACTTCAACCAATGTGTGAAGTCGCTAGAGCATCCAGTTCCGGAGAAAGTGACCTAAACACAAAACTTGGATGTAAATGTTATCTATCCTCTGTGGTTTACCAAAAATATAGGATTGCGAGATATGTGATAAAATTAAGAGACAACCATGCTAATATTTTCAATCTGGGACGGTATTTGAGTGGTTTTACGGTCTGAAATTTTGTTTTACGGCAACGCGGTAGCCAGATTAAAAATCTTAGCATGGTTATCTCAATTCTAATGCTTTTCTATTTAAATACCAGAAATATAAAGTAATATCATACATACTCAAATTCATCGGTAACAGCATTTTGTTGACATGGCCAATGGAGTTACGCGTTACTTATAGCTGCATTAGAATAGAATATAGCACACTAGTACTCCATATTTTTTCCTTTTTACGGCGAATTTCCGTTCTCACTGTCAGATGGGCCGTTTTGCATACCTTAGTCTTCAAAAGAACTCTTATTTTCTTTAAAACATTCTACATTTACCTGGCCCTTACCCAGTTTGGCATTTCTCCAAGCGTTAAGCAGTTCCCTGGTTCTCTCACTGGGATCATGGTATTTCTGTGTGAATATATCGAGATTATCATTGCTGTATCCTAAATCAATCCCAAGGTCAATAAACTGGTCCTTCAGTTCATTGGTAATCTGGAGCAAAAGGCCTTGTGGAATCTCAGCTGAATAGTTAAAAGCAAATTATATTTAATACATATTTGTCTGTGATTTGTATAGGAAATACTGGGAATAGAAAAGCTATATCTACTCGTTTGCTCTACTGCGAAATATCTCCCAGTGGGAGTTATTTCGCAGTATGGAACATTGCTCGGCCTTTTTAGTCAGTGGCGGGAACGCCAAATGAAGTTTCGATTGTTTTACGGACGTCGATGTCAGATTCCGCCACTAGGGAATACCGATTACGGAAATTAACGAAGAGTTCCGGTTCCTCTTGTTTTGTATGTATGACGTAACTTCTCGTGCAAACTGGTGTAAAAAGGCGTGAATCATTAGAAATATTAATAAAATATCATTTTAAATTATGTAATATATTACCACGGTTTTTTTCCCTGTAGTATTTTTGCTACTCGCGTTACCGTAGAGCTCGGCGACGCGAGCTGAGCTCGCTTATAACCAGTGTTTTTGAGGTAATGAAAATAATTTCACTTGCTCAGGTGATTGTTTTCAAAATTTTGAACTCGAAAAATATGTAATAATACATGATATTTAACCGTAAACAATGTTCTGTTTCTTTCCAAGGGAGACTGTCTTCGTGCCAGCTCGTACCCATATCCGCAGAAGGCCTCCAAGGTGAACAGCCACAAGTCGATAGAACGATGTAGGTAAGGGAAGTCGCCATGTCTCCCTTTAAGATTACTTTCATAGGTTAACCCTTAACCCACTAAGAATGAATATAATAGCATTTGCGTCCATTGTAAACCCAGAACAGCTGATCAGGTTACAATGTCCGGCTGCTGATCAGTCATTTTCCCCAAAACACCCCTTTGTCTTTATTTGTCTTAATTCAAAGAAAGAACAGTCCATTATATATATGTAGCGGGTTAAGGGTTAAAACAAATGCAATAAAAACTAATGGTTTTATACCTATTTCCGCATTTTCAGCATCAAAACTGCCTTCACTGGGAACAGATACTGTGCCCGCGCTTGGTGACCAATCAATAGGCGGTGCACGTGCAAGAGGTGGCCTGTCATTCGCTGAAACACTTGTGCGTGCTGCAAGGCCATTATTGGTACCATTCCGAACTGGCAAAGCATTTTGTCGTTGCGGATTAACTGTAAAGAAACATAAACATTGAAGGTTTTTATGTCGCTACATACGCTATTTTAGGGTAGCAATATGTAAAGTAATAAGATTTGAATATAATATATATGTAATATTTATAGCATAATTTTTCGAGTATATGCGATTTATACTGCTTCTCGAGGAAAATATGCTATAAATGTTTTGTACCTTAGCCATTTATCCAACTACGCATGTGCAAGTAGTTTTAGGGTGTTGCAGTTTTCAGTAAAAATAACAGCTTGATTCAACCAAGAAATAGCATTATCATGCGGCATGAGCATGACCCATGTTTTGATTATTGTAGCCAATCGCCTGTGTGTATTATTGGGCAAATCCAATGTCAAGGAGTGCTGTTTTGATAATGGGGAGTCGTGTTTCACATATTTGATTGACAGGTTGTGTGTAAATATTACAACTACGCGAGTTTAAAATTGAGTAGACCATGGTATAACTGCCGAATCTGTCATTTATAGCACGGCTGAAATATACCGGCATTTATAGCATGGTTTAGGCTCAGACCTTCAGGTTTATGAAAAATATATCATAAGCAAGAACAAAGGAAATGGTACAAATGGGTAATATATATTGTTTATAACATAGATATTGGACTATTCACAATTTTAACATAACATCATGACAAGAATTTGACCAATCAACGATCAATAACATGACACCCCTCCACATTTGGGTAGGTGACAGACTCGGTGTTTATCGTTGATGCTAAACTGATTTAAGTCCTGTATAAAAAGCATTTGTTGTGATAAGGCCAGAGTTTTTTTATTTCGTTTTACAAACCCTCCGGTCCTATTTTTTTGAAAAATCAAATAAAAATAAAGTGGAAAAACATATATTTTATTTTATTTTTTTCCGCCGCTTCCACAGACATGACAGAAAACGATTCTAAAAAAATACAATTTCAATATTTAAATACCTTACTCGAAGAATTATCGCCGCGCCGCGCCGCACATTACGTAAAACCGGAATTATACTCTTTATATCCTCCATAAAGGAGAGCACATTCTGGTACTCGACACCAAATCACCGCACGCAGGTCTATATATAGAAACAGAGAACCAGAAACAGCGTGGTTCCTGTGTCATTGCTAAGGCCGCCACGATCAATGATCCCGATGGTAGTGTTTACCTAAAAATTGCTGTTCGTAGCTTACATAAACGAAACGAAAGATTTGAAATTAAAAAATGCATGTAGGACAAGCGGTGGCGGACGTCGTAGTCGGAATCGACGATGAATAGATCGAGCATGTCGATGCTGTGGGGTAAGATACTTATACATGGAGCCTGGATACCCCACTGTCGGTGCTGATCAAACTCGGGTTTGTGTTTTTCCTTTTATATTATATTTAAAATTCCCCTTTGTATGACCATTGTCCAAAATAGTTCTCGTATTATATTGAAATGAAATACGAAATAGCACATGGATATCCAGATATAGCTATATATAAAAAAATGATAGTTCTAAAACTCAATTGAAATGTCAGAATTTGTCATGGCAGTCAGAAGCGTAGGTGTCATTGGGAATTGTAGGCACGTGTGTGCACATTTATCAACTCCAGTAGCCATAACGCGCATATGATTGACCTTTGAAAATGATGTAAATCAAGATGAGATGGCTGAATGTCGAGCCATCTCGTCTGAATTTACCTTGTTTTCCACCTGATAGTGGATATAAATGTGTACATATATCAGGCAGTCACTCGTTCACATGTTTGTGCCTGGATATCATTTACAGCGCAGCTACGCCCCTGGCTATGTGAATAATAATTTCACTAAATTTACCATGTTTTAGCTAGTGAAGGAAAACCAATGCCGAAATGTTCTGCTAAAAAGTCCACGAACATATCAAAGTGAATGTAAACTCACGTTATGCTTTTATTTCTTAATAATAGCAATTTTGTGATAATTTCAAGAATGAAAGATAATTTCAAGAACGGTTTGTGAATTTGAGATGTAGGCAGTTTTAACATAGTGGATGTTGGTTACATTTATATGCAAAACAATTTGAAAAAAAAATCAACATAAAAAACGAAGCAATACTTTTAATATCAATTTTACGAGAAAAACTTGTTTTATGAAAGAAAAAATAATAATCTGAAATCTTTTTTTTTTATCGACTCCTCATTTTTCCCAATTTTTTTTTTATTTCCTCCTCCTACTGCATTTTTCTTCAAAATCTCCCGTAATACTAATAATAAAAAAACTCTGGCCTAAGTAACAGAGTATGGTTTCATTGAGTTGTTTGATTTATATTAAAACATCATACTGGAAGTAGACCATCAAGCTGTTTAAATCAACCCAGTGTTTTTTTTTCTCCTTATATAAGTGGTACCAAAAACCGGTGCCATTCCCAATGACAAAAAGTATGTTTTTTCTCAACTGGAGTGATTTTATATTTTTAGGTTAGGGTAATGACATACTGTAAGAGAATGCATACATAGCAATGTGTTTGCAAAGTATTTAAGCATACACTATTGCTTTTGTTTGATCATGTTGATAGAGAAAAATTCACAATTTAAGGCAAAACAACGCAAATTTTCCCAATTGACTGGGTACCAGTACCATTCTCAAAGGGTGAAAAAAAATTCGCAGCAACCAACAAGATAAGGCCATACTCTATTTGTTTTGTAACATATCCATTGCATCCGTCTGCCATACTCTAACTTCTCATAACGGTAGTTGTAGTCGGAGTACACCATGTTTTTATTTTCAATAAATGATTTACAACTGTGCAAATACAAAGGAAATGTCAGCAGCCGTGCTACAATAATAATAAAAGCTTATTTTTAGTGTACCTTATCTTCTTTTGGTTTTGTCTGATATCAAGTACCTATTTTGGATACATTTTTCTCGGAAATTTCAAGCAAAATGATCGGATGAGAAAGTTATGAATAAAAAGGATGTTTTACAACTTTAATGCTGAACTGTTAACAGGAGGCATAAGATAAAGAATGAGAGCAATAAGAGTGCATATATGTACAACTTCAAGAACAACAACATGTGTCAATTTTAAAATATCAGAAGTGTGACCTTGACCTTAGAGCTACGGACCTGGGTCTTGCGTGCGACACGCCGTCTCATTATGGTGAATATTTGTGCCAAATTATTTCAAAATCCATGACAAAGTTTCAGCCCGGGCAAGCGTATTTCTGACCTTTAACTTAAATTTTAAAATGTCCATAGTGCAATTTTCTGAAATTGTCAAATGTATATAAGCAAACAGATGAATATTTTTTAAAAATATATTAAATAAACAAAAGGACAATACCATGCAAGCGTATTTCTGACCTTTAACTTAAATTTTAAAATGTCCACAGTGCAATTTTCTGAAATTGTCAAATGTATATAAGCAAACAGATGAATATTTTTTAAAAATATATTAAATAAACAAAAGGACAATACCATGCAAGACATTTCTCTCAGAAATCCGGTCAGCCCCTCCTGCAGACCCTATGTGTAGTGAATGTAGAGGGTTGCCTTGGATACCATTTCGTTGCCTGGATGCATTATTAGACGGGGTGAGTATTGGCTCTGGTCGTCGACTTGGTAACCCTACAAAATATAATGATATCTTAATATTGATAAGTAAAACAATGCAGACTTACATGTAGGTGTTGCAGATACATCGTGTGACTAACTTTCATATTTACTAACTTCCATCTTCACTAACTTCATCTTCACTAACTTTCATCTTCACAAACTTCCATCTTCACTAACTTTTATATTCACTAACTTTCATATTTACTAACTTCCATCTTCACTAACTTCCATCTTCACAAATTTTCACCTTCACTAACTTTCACTAACTTTCACTTTCACTTACTTCCATCTTCACTAACTTTCATCTTCACTAACTTCCATCTTCACTAACTTCCATCTTCACAAACTTTCACCTTCACTAACTTTCATCTTCACTAACTTTTACCTTCACTAACTTTCACTTTCACTTACTTCCATCTTCACTAACTTTCATCTTTACTAACTTTCATCTTCACTAACTTCCATCTTCACAAACTTTCACCTTCACTAACTTTCATCTTCACTAACTTTTACCTTCACTAACTTTCACTTTCACTTACTTCCATCTTCACTAACTTCCAGTTCACTACCTTTCATCTTAATTTCATTCTCACTAACTTCTATCTTCACTAACTTTCATCTTCACTTACTTTTATCTTCACTTTATCTTCATTAATTTTCATCTTTATTTCATCTTCCTAACTTTCATCTTCAGGACATTTGTGAACCATACACACCATATCAAACATGTATGAATTCATTAATTTCTACATTAAAAAGATCATGAATTAGTTTGTTATTTCTCAAAATTAAAATCTGACATTTGAATATAAAATAAGTTTGAAGACATATGTAAACATAATTATTGAACTTTCTACAATACACTTAAACTATACATTGCTATAAAGAAAATTATATTTATCTTTTTCAAACTATACCTTGCTACATAATTATATATATCTTTTTCAAACTATACCTTGCTACAAAGAGAAATGTTCGAACTATACCTTGCTATAAAGAGAATTATATATATATCTTTTTCGAACTATACCTTGCTATAAAGAGAATTATATATATCTTTTTCAAACTATACCTTGCTACAAAGAGAATTATATATATCTTTTTCAAACTATACCTTGCTCTAAAGAGAATTATATATATATCTTTTTCAAACTATACCTTGCTACAAAGAGAATTATATATATATATTTTCCAAACTATACCTTGCTACAAAGAGAATTATATATATCTTTTTCAAACTATACCTGCAAGATAAAGAGAATTATATATATCTTTTTTCAAACTATACCTTGCTATTCTCTATATCTTTTTCAAACTATACCTTGCTATAAAGAGAATTATATATATATTTTTCAAACTATACCTTGGGGCTATTCCATTAAAACATACATGGAACCCCAGGAAGGCACTTCTGAAATCAAACACCCACCCATAGAAGCAAAAATTAAGATTTAAAGATCGAAATTTCAGAAAATAGGGTTCACCCGTAGATGTTTATTAAATTACCTTCCTGGGGTCCCAGGTATGTTTTAATGGAATAACCCTTACTATAAAGAGAATTATATATATCTATGATTTTCAATAATGATTCAGACGTGAACTAGAGATGCAAATTACCTGCGAGAATTCTTCACAATATACACTGCCCTAGAATAATAACTTAGCCATACAGTAACATTGCATCTTCTAAAACAACTAGGACTATCACTGAAGGTGATGAATACCCCCGCTTGAGGGTGATGAATTATACAGAATAAACCAATATTTTATTAGTTGTTATGTGTAAATGAAGTTTGGGACCAACCCATTTAAAACTGTTTGCGGAATTCAAGTAATACACATGTGTTACACGACGTGTCGGGATGCGACAGGACAAAATGTGTTACCCGACGGGACACAACGCGACGTTACAAACAGTGTGATTCTTGTATAGCCTCCACCTCACTTTGTGAAAGCAGGGCTATAATTATGTCACTGATTGTGATTCGGCGGAGACATAAATAGAGGTCCCCACTATTAAATACTTGGTTTGCTACTGTACCAAACCCCTACTATATGTGGGGTATGTTTATATCGAATCAAAACGATTTTTGACAAGGATCAACATCATGTCATGCTGATCATTTTAGAAAAAAACCCATATCAATATCACTTATAGTTTTCAAGAAGTAGTCGCTACAAAATTGTATTATGAAAATCTATTTTTAGCCATGGCGGCCATCTTGAATTTCCGGCTGACCTGAAATTTTGCTAGGATCAATTAGACATCAAGAGCAACAATCCTGTGAAGTTTCATGACAATCCGTTAAGTAGTTTCAGAGGAGTAGTCGCTACAAGTTTTCATTATATAACTCTATGTAAACAAAGATGGCCACTGGCTGCCATGTTTAACGTCGAATCAAAATAATGTTCAACTCGGATAACCATCATGTCATGCTGATCATTTTAGAAAAAGTCCCATATCAATATCTCTTATAGTTTTCAAGAAGTAGTCACTACAAACTTATTTTTTAAAAATCTATTTTTAGCTGTGGCGGCCATCTTGAATTTCTGGCCGATCTGAAATTTTGCTAGGATCAATTAGACATTAAGAGCAACATTTTCCTGTAAAGTTTCATGAAAATCCTCCAAGTAGTTTCGGAGGAGTAGTCGCTACAAGTTTTTACTATATAACTCTATGTAAACAAAGATGGCCACTGGCAGCCATGTTTAACGTCGAATCAAATGATTTTTTGAAAAGGACCAACATCATGTCATGCGGATCATTTTAGAAAAAGTTCCATATCAATATCACTTATAGTTTTCAAGAAGTAGTCGCTACAAACTTGTATTTTGAAAATCTATTTTTTTAGCTGTGGCGTCCATCTTGAATTTCCGGCCGACCTGAAATTTTGCTGGGATCAATAAGACATCAAGAGCAACATTCCTATGAAGTTTCATGAATATCCGTCAAGTAGTTTTAGAGGAGTAGTCGCTACAAGTTTTCATTATATTACTCTATGTTAACAAAGATGGCCGCTGGCAGCCATGTTTAACGTCGAATCAAAACGATTTTCGACAAGAACCAACATCATGTCATGATGATCATTTTAGAAAAAGTCCCATATCAATATCACTTAGAATTTTCAAGAAGTAGTCGCTACAATCTTGTTTTTTAAAAACCTATTTTTAGATTTGGCGGCCATCTTGGATTTCACATCAACATGAATTTTTGCTAGGATCAACTAGACTTCATGGGCAACATTTCTGTAAAGTTTTATGAAAATCCATTTAGTAGTTTCAGAGGAGTTGTCGCTACAAAAAAAGTTTACGGACAGACAGACGGACGGACAGACGGACGACGGACGCCGCACCACGGCATAAGCTCTGCTGATCTCTGATCAGTAGAGCTAAAAATTATGTGGCAGATTTCCATCATTTAATTTCGTTACTTGTGGAACATTGTTGAATTGGCACATACAAAAATAGCAATTTTCTTTTTTTTTATTTGGATATTATTATTTAATTTTTTCAGTAAATGTACAGTCAAATACTATAATCAATTCACACATATACATGTAACCATTGCAAGAGTTCCAAAAACCCACAATTCTGTACAAAAAAAAAATCATAAACCTTAAATTTTTGGGAAGCGGTCCTATAGTAAATAACCCAGGTATGTGGTTACGAGTTGATTAACAGCAAATAACTTTTTAACATATTTTTTTAATATCTATCAAGGTGTGACTGCGAAACTATTTATAGAAGTGAGAAAATTTGTACTTCCCTCGGCCTACACACTCGTGAAGATATTTATTACTTTGTTTTACTTGTTTCTATCTATTCTAAAAGTTGTTGGATCGACATTTTAAAATAAAGAACAGTTAATTTTTCTCTTAAATAGACATTGACATCTCATACATTGAATTATAATTATAATTGAATTAAACTATAACTAACAATAATCCACTGTTTCACTGGTGAATTTCCAAAAATACAGGAGTATGTTTGTATATTTAAGAAGTTTATAAGCATTATAGTTTATAAAAACTGAATTTAAATTTATAGAATAACCTTAAAAGCTTTGCGACTAATAATGGTTAATTGGGTGGTAAATTGCCATCACGATTTTTAACAATATTTTCTAGGAAATATTTCAAACAAAACAGTTTACAAAATGCTTAGCAAAATAGAATAAAACAAGAGGTCAATGACCTTGAAGCTCTACTGATTGATTTTGATTTCAGGAAGTAGTGACTACAAACTTGATTTTTGAAAATCTATTTTTAGCCGTGGCGGCCATCTTGAATTTCCGGCCGACCTGAAATTTTGCTAGGATCAATTAGACATCAAGAGCAACATTTCTGTGAAGTTTTATAAAAATCTGTCAAGTACTTTCAGAGAAGTAGTCGCTACAAGTTTTCATTATATAACTCTATGTAAACAAAGATGGCCACTGGCAGCCATATTTAACGTCGAATCAAAATAATGTTCAACTCGGATAACCATCATGTCATGCTGATCATTTTAGAAAAAGTCCCATATCAATATCTCTTAAAGTTTTCAAGAAGTCGTCGCTACAATCTTATTTTTTTTAAATCTATTTTTAGCCGTGGCGCCATCTTGATTTTCCGGTCGACCTGAAATTTTGCTAGGATCAATAAGACATCAAGAGCAACATTCCTGTGAAGTTTTATGAAAATCCGTAAAGTAGTTTCAGAGGAGTAGTCGCTACAAGTTTTCATTATATAACTCTATGTAAACAAAGATGGCCACTGGCAGCCATGTTTAACGTCGAATCAAAACGATTTTCGACAAGGACCAACATCATGTCATGCTGATCATTTTAGAAAAAGTCCCATATCAATATCTCTTATAGTTTTCAAGAAGTAGTCGCTACAAACTTATTTTTTAAAAATCTATTTTTAGCCGTGGCGGCCATCTTGAATTTCCGGCCGACCTGAAATTTTGCTAGGATCAATTAGACATCAAGAGCAACATTCATGTGAAGTTTCATGAAAATCCGTCAAGTAGTTTCAGAGGAGTAGTCGCTACAAGTTTTCATTATATAACTCTATGTAAACAAAGATGGCCGCTGGCAGCCATGTTTAACGTCGAATCAAAATGATTTGCGACAAGGACCAACATCATGTTTTTAGAAAAAGTCCCATATCAATATCACTTATAGTTTTCAAGAAGTAGTCGCTACAAACTTGTATTTTGAAAATCTATTTTTAGCCATGGCGGCCATCTTGAATTTTCCGCCGACCTGAAATTTTGCTAGGATCAATTAGACATCAAGAGCAACATTTCTGTGAAGTTTCATGAAAATCCGTCAAGTAGTTTCAGAGGAGTAGTCGCTACAAGTTTTCATTATATAACTCTATGTAAACAAAGATGGCCACTTGCAGCCATGTTTAATGTCGAATCAAAATAATGTTCGACTCGGATAACCATCATGTCATGCTGATCATTTTAGAAAAAGTCCCATATCAATATCACTTATAGTTTTCAAGAAGTAGTCGCTACAAACTTATTTTTTAAAAATCTATTTTTAACTGTGGCAGCCATCTTGAATTTCTGGCCGATCTGAAATGTTGCTAGGATCAATTAGACATCAAGAGCAACATTCCTGTGAAGTTTCATGAAAATCCGCCAAGTAGTTTCAGAGGAGTAGTCGCTACAAGTTTTCATTATATAACTCTATGTAAACAAAGATGGCCGCTGGCAGCCATGTTTAACGTCAAATCAAAACGATTTTCGACAAGGACCAACATCATGTCATGCTGATCATTTTAGAAAAAGTCCCATATCAATATCACTTATAGTTTTCAAGAAGTAGTCGCTACAAACTTGAATTTAAAAAATCTATTTTTAGCTTTTGCGGCCATCTTGGATTTCACATCAACATGAATTTTTGCTAAGATCAACTAGACTTCATGGGCAACATTTCTGTAAAGTTTTATGAATATCCATCCAGTAGTTTCAGAGGAGTAGTCGCTACAAATAAAAGTTAACGGACGGACAGACGGACGGACAGACAGACGGACGACGGACGCCGCACCACGGCATAAGCTCTGCTGATCTCTGATCAGTAGAGCTAAAAATGCATCAGCTGCATGCTGTGATAGAAAATTGTTTACCAAGAAATAGAATAAAAAAATATTGCTAATCATTTAACAAGATTTTCTAGGAAGCATTTCAAACAAAACAGCTTACACAATGCTTAGCAAAATACAATAACAAGGAATGCACTAGCCACATGCTACTGCTCTAAAATGTAATTTTGAGAAAAAAAATGTTTACAAGAAATAGAATAAAATCTCAGAATTGTTAAATATTGCTAATCATTTATGAATTAATTTTATTATGTATCTTTTAGTACTGCACTTTTCAAATTAAACGTTTTAGAAGCATTGTTTAAAAGCATAATTTTTTAGTATTTTGAACTAATAATACCTTTTTGCTAGCTTGTATATCTAAATCATATAAACTAAAACATTTCCTTTTCTCAGAAAACCACTGAATTTGAAATCATAAAAAAAAGGTTATCTCAAAGTGTCAGCTTTAAGAAAAATCTTTCATCTCACCTTCTGATGTGTACATTAACTCCATAAACAAACGTTCCGGTTAATGTCGGTTAATGTCGGCGTTTTTTTTAATTCATGACACTGCAAGCCAGTTACTTAAACTACGCTGCTGAAACATGTGCAATTAGAATTTCTCATTAAATATGTCTATATATGTCTATATCTATTTTATTGTTTCGCACAAAAGTATAAACTACTTAATGATTTTCAATTACTTGAATTGGTGTAAAACAACTGAAGCAAAAATGTATTATAGACATAGGGAAGTCAACCGAGGTACAGCATTCCAGTTATTTTGTATAAAACATCATGCAACCTGAAGTTGTTTAAACGCAGTACTGCATTAACTACTTTGTAAGACTGACGAGTTAAAGCATTTCACCGAAGTCTCGCCGCTACGTATTCAATAATAGGCTAACGAACATTTTAAAATAAATTTAATAAAATTTACAAGTCTAAACTTCTAACTAAATCCACAATAAGATTTTAAAAGTTTTTTAATATGGTTGTTCATTCATGAATAATTCTGGTTAACATTCACAATGAATAATGGTGTGGAATGGAATTATTTTAAACGACAACACAATAGTTCAAGCCTCACAGATCTTGAGAGAAAGGCTACATAGGAATCCGGGAACTGTGTTTGTTTGTTTGTAGTTTGGTTTGTGTTTAACATAATTTTTCAGCACATTGGGGGCTATGTATGATGGTGTATTTTTTGTGGTGGAGGCAGACCACCCACCTTTTCCTGGGTAGAACCAGTACTTTATACCTCCCGCCATCTGTTATAATCATCATTTTCTCACTTACAAGTTGAGCTCCCAGTGGGATTTGAACCCGCAGCGGTGAGAGGCGAGAAGGTTTACAACGCACCCTCGACTACGGGGGAGCTCCACGGGAACTTTGCCCTACTCTTACTAACTTACTTATGAATAGATTATTATGATCCTTGGTGTGGGTGGTGCAGTGCTCACAAAACAGGATAGCCCCAAGCCCGGGGCCTGTCAAAATCTGGTTGGGGCTTGTCCCTTTTTGCCATATTTTACTATATAATTAATTCAGGGCTTGTCAATATTAATTCAGGGCCTGCCTATCAAAAATATTTTCCGTGAGCACTGCGGTGGGGTGGTGGTAAGGGGTTGGGGGTTGCGGGTTGCTCACATACCACTTACGTCCTTGATCCCCCAACTGACTTATTTATTGTTCTTCTGTTGAGACTTTAAATCACGGTCCCAATATACATAGAGGATCTTACATGAGTACTCATTCATTATTGAATTTATTAAACGAGTTGGCAAAATGATATAATGCGAGGCATATGATATAATGCGAAGCTCTTGCCTCGCATTAAGCCTCGCATTATATCATTTTTCCAACTCGTTCAATAATGAATGAATAAGAATGTTAGATTCTATTTAGTCCATGACGTCATTAACGTTATGTTATACCACTAGCGGAATATCGAAAATATTGAATGGTGTTATTACACTCCTACACCACATGTTATGTAATAAAATCACATGTACCATAAACCACAGCACAAACACAAGTTCAGACTATACTGAGCCTTAAATGAGTGGCAGGACTACAAACCTTAAGAATGCACACGATGTGTTTAACATGATGGTGAAATATAATCAACAGTTAATAACACACAAAAACAATTGGCTTTAAACTATTCTTATAACTTATATTAATGATTAACAAATGCAATGTAGAAAAAATGAGGGGACGCCAAAAGTTTTTAAAACAAGAGGCCCAAGAGAGCCTGTGGACGCTCTACTGGCTCAAGATAAAGTTTATATATATAAGGGGCCATAAGTATTTCAAAAATAATTCAACCAGAACATGGCAATGACAGGTGCAACTAGGCTTAGTACTGATCATTCTCGCCAAGATTCGCTGAAATCTGGCAAAGAGTTCAGAAGAGACTAATCTTGACAAAGTTTGTGTATTAAAACAATTAAAGGATCACAACTCTGCCAAAAATCATTCAACCGAAAAATGGCGATGATATGCACAACTAGGCTTGATACTGATCATTCTTGTCAAGTTTCGTCTACATCCAGACAGGGGTTCAGGGGAACTAGCCCGGAAAAAAATTGTGGTATCAAAATCCTTTAAAGGGCCATAACTCTGCCAAATATCTGTAAACCGGAACGTGACAATGACATGCACAACTAGGCTTGGTGCTGATCATCCCTGCAAAGTTTCATTGAAATCTGGCGAGGGGTTCAGGAGAAGTAGATCAGACAAAGTTTGTGTATTAAAACCTTTAAAGGGCCATAAATCTGCCAAAAAAATCATTTAACCGGAATACGCCAATGATTTGCAAAACTAGACATGGAATTGAACATCCCTAAAAAGCTTCGTTTAAATCCGGCCAGAGGTTCAGGAGAACTAGTCAGAACAAAGTTTGTGTATTAAAACCTTTAAAGGGCCCTAACTCCGCCAAAAATCATTCAACCGGAACATGGCGATGATGTGCACAACTAGATAAAGAATCGATCATCCCTAAAAAAAATCGTTAAATCCGGCCAGGGGTTCAGGAGAACTAGTCATAACAAAGTTTGTGTATTAAAACCTTTAAAGGGCTATAACTCTGCCAAAATCATTCAACTGGAACACGGTGACTATGTACAGCTAGGCTTGGTACTGATCATCCCTGCAAAGTTTCAATGAAATCCGGCCAAATGAAGGCCCTTTCGTCTTAATGAGGCCACGATATAGCATATTTCAGAATATCAAGGGCCATGAATTTGATCTAAATGATCCAATCTGGATGGTTTTCGAACTCGTCCAAGCTTTCATCGCTATTAACAATCTGGTAAAGTTTCTTAAAGATCGGATGAAAGATGAAGGCCCTATCGTCTTAACGAGGCAAAATATAGGATTTTTAACTAAATCAAGAGCCATAACTCCACTATTACTAGTCCGATCTGGCTGGTTTTCGAACTTGACCGAGCTTTCATTGATATGAACAATCTCTTAAAGTTTCATAAAGATCGCATGGAAAATGAAGGCCCTATAATCTTAACGAGGCAAAATATAGCATTTTTAACTAAATCAAGGGCCATAACTCATCCGTTACTGGTCCGATCTGGCTGGTTTTCGATATTGTCTGAGCTGTCATTGATATAAACAATCTGGTAAAGTCTTGTAAAGATCAGATGAAAGTTGAAGGCCCTATCGAATTAACGAGGCAAAATATAGCATTTTTAACTAAATCAAGGGCCATTACTCTGCTGTTACTGGTCCGATCTGGCTGGTCTTCGAAATTTTCCGAGCTTTTATTTATATAAACAATCTGGTAAAGTTTGGTAAAGAACGAATGAAAGATAAAGGCCCTATCGTCTTAACGAGTCAAAATATAGCATTTTTAACAATCAAGGGCCATAACTCCGCTGTTAATGGTCCGATCTAGCTGGTCGTCATATTTGTCCGAGCTTTCATTTATATAAACAATCTGGCAAAGTTTGGTAAAGATTGGATGAAAGATGAAGACCCTATTGTCTTAATGAGGCAACATATAGCATTTTTAACTAAATCAAGGGCAATAACTCCGCTGTTAATGGTCCGATCTAGCTGGTTTTCGAACTTGTCCGAGCTTTCATTGTTATTAACAATCTTTGCAAGGTTGGTAAAGATCAAATAATAAATGAAGGTGCTAGAGTGTTCACAAGGCTTAATATGGCATTTTTCAGCAAAACAAGGGTCATAACTCCGTTGAAATTATTTCGATCTTGCCGGTTTTCGAACTTGTTCAAGCTTTCATTGTAATAAAGACACTGGCAAAGTTAAGTAAAGATCCGATTAATATTGAAGGCCCTAGAGTGTTCACAAGGCAGAAAATAGCATTTTTCAGAAAAAACAAGGGCCATAACTCCAGTGTTACTGATCTGATTTAGCTGCTTTTCAAACTTGTTCGAGCTTTCATTGATATTAACAATCTGAGGAAGTTTGGTAAAGATCAAATAATAAATGAAGGTGCTAGAGTTAGTCCTTGAGCTAGACACAGGAAATCGGACTAGGGTGTACCAGAAAGAGTGACAAAACGACACCTATATATAATGGAAGATATGCATCTAGACCTAATGAAAATGCGTGATAGCAGCGCATTGGAAGTAGCTTAATAACTTTTTTTCTAATTTAAAAGAGTACCCTTGAGCTGATTTTTTTTTTTTTTTTTGATGGTAGGGGAGACAAACATAGAAACTGAATGATAAAAACAAACACATACATTCATTATTTGGTATCAAATGATTCATAACACTTTTATCTACAATATTAGATAAAACTTTTTTGTCACATGGTCATAATGACGTCACTAATGCTTTTAAAATGCACATTTTTTTCGCAAACTACAGAAAATATCGTAAATGTCACAATACTATGAACACATTTACAGGCAAACACCATATTTTCTACAATATATTACATAATGCTTTATTCATACAAAGCATCAATTTATAAACACTTTAAATGAAAGCATTATGTGGCGTCATCTAATATTCAAAATATAAAAAGGGACGTAATTCATATATTTTTAACCCGAACCCTAAAAGGAATACAAGTATGTATTAGAATACATTAATCATTGACTCTTTGTATCAGTTGCATTCTATGTTTTCATGATTAAAGATAGCCTATAGTTTTCTTTTACATGGTAAGCCTACATTAAGTTTTACAAATGTATAATCTTAATTAGTTCCCCTTTATTTAACTAATGTGGTATATTGAACGCATATGGCTTATTATTTCGATTATTCTGACTGAATATTACATAAGAACAAAAACGCAGTCAATTATTATAACATTTTAAAATTTCTAAAACACATTGCGCTGAATGGTACTCTAAATCTATATTTAGCATAGATATGATGCGTTTGCAGTACTCGAACTATCAAACTTTATATTACAGTATAATCATAGTTGATAGTTGATATTTTTGTTTAAATTAAGATTCGGTTGAATGTGCTGTGTAACTATAATTCCACAAGAAAATGACTCGTTCAAGCCAATGTCATTTATGATACATGTAGATCTGTTCTGACTGATTAACTAAAAATTAAATAATTTTCAATGTCTGTGTCATCATCACCACTTTCTCTATCTGATGTGTACAGTTCTTCATCTTCACGATGGTTTGAGCATGTTTTCAGCTTGCACATCTGAGTGCATTTCAGTTTGTATTTAAGGCAGGGGCACGTTTCAAATTTGCATGCCCGAGAACAACTGCACATTAACAATTCCAAGACAGCATCTGGCGCAGCAGAAACATCATTCCATTCCACAGCTAGACATCCTCTACGGCTGGCATCATCGTCATCGTTGAGACACCAACCGTTTCCTATCGGAGAGGGAATATCAGGGCATGACTCGAGACAGCGTCTCCATATTGCGCACTGGTAGTTGGCTCTCATACAGTGCTTATAAAGGGATGCTGCACACGGTGGCAACTGCCAAGATTCAATTTCTCCCTTCTTAGCACAGAAAAGTCGATACCTAAGTTCATTCACATCAGCTGTTGACGTTCTTGAAGAGTAAAGAGAACATGTGAATGCTTGAAGGCCATCAAACAGTTCATCAGACAAGTGCCAATCAGTACCAAGTAGCTTGAACAAATCCTGAAAACCAGTCACTGCTTTCAACAGTTTTAATGCTGCCAGCTTTCCACGACCTGCAAAGGCACTCACTGTATCGCATCCTGTGAATGAGTGTAACCCAGGCAAAGCTTCACATACATCTTGTCCAATTGAATATGCTAACTTACCAATGACAATGTACTTCGTTCGTGTCTGAGTGCTCTTTTTCTGATACAGTTGACACCTTATACCTGATACATTTGCGAGACATAGAACTGTAACATCAGTATCTTCCGATACCACGATCACCGAGCTAAAGCCATTAGTCGACGCATGCAAGGCATGTAGCAGTAATCTAGTATCGGCTTCTTCTTGAGATGATTTCAGTTCTCTTACTTCATCACATCCACTTTCAGTGATAACAAAGCAATCTTCCTCGCATGTCACATATAGCTGCTTAGAGCCAATCGACGCACTGTGCTTTGGTTGTTTCCAGTCATTGACAAAGAACTGAATCAGGTTTTTCTTGTTTTCGGATCCCTTGAGAAATGTCCTCCATTGCTGAACGCTATGACCTGGTGCTATGTTCTTGAACTGTGTACTATCGGCTGATCCCCTATTTACACGTTCAGCATCTTTGATTGAACCTTCCTTATAAACGTCAAACACCATATCGACTCTGCCACAGTCTCTACTATCACCTATGATTAAAGATAGAACGTGTTGTGACAAGATAGCAAAGGTCATTTGATTACCATTCACTTTTTGCAAAAGTGCCATACCGTCTATAATCCATGCTTTGTTCCCACCAAGTTCTTCTGCAGGCTTAACCTTCTTTATGATCTCTTTAGTTAATGATGATTTTAAAGTTTATCTTAATGTCCCATCGGCTGCAGCTAATGCCCATGGTATGGGGCCAAGTGGATGTCGCAATACTTCTTCCATGTTCAGGTCTCTCGTCTGGGCAATAAGTATCATTTGGGCGAAAAAGATTACGATCAGCTTTCAGAATTGCATTTTGTGTACTGGTCTTTACAACCTTTTTCTTACCCATTGAACTTAATGTCTTCAACTTTTGCTTTTTAATGGGATCATGAAATTTTTTCACATGTCCAGGTTCAATTCGGTCTTTTCTGAAGTCTTCATATGCATTCCTGCCAATATCTTCTGCATCTTTTAAACCTGTCAGAACTTCTGGTGTAGCGAGGGTTCCCGTAGATATGCTGACAAGATCCTGATCTTCAGAGTTGAATGGGTTTATCCAATTATTCTCTAACATATCCAGACTTTGAACGTCAGCCTCATCTCTAGATATTCTCGATTGCCCTAGGTCAGTATGGCGGCTGTTTGGGTCACTTATGTTGACACTTTCTTTCAGCTGCCTCAAGTAGGAACTTCGATACTCAGCAGTGAGATAAAACCTACTTAAGGCACCAGGTTTTAAGCTTAATCTTTTTGTCCCACCTTGTGTTTGTGTGTCCTTGTTCACTGTTTCTTCCACTGTTTGATATACGGGAATCCTCCCAAACGGGTTTGATGAACCAACTTGAACGGAGAAACCGCCTTGTTCCATGTACTCATACAATTGTGGATGTTCTCCATGTAAATGGATGAAGAAATATAAAGAAATGAGAGATATAGCCATCGTTGTTTTTGTGAAGAAAAAAATGAGTATTTAACTCGTATAATGACATTCAGTATGACCTTGACCTTTCTTTTTTATTTATTTATTTATTTATTTAAACAATATTTTATTCAAGTACTGAATGGGATTGGACAACAGGCAATGCCTATGTAAGACCTCTCCCGTATCAAGGTACATATAAACAATACATTCATATCAAACATAACATAAAATGTGGAAATGTAGTACAGTTTGCATATATTGGTTTGACAATTAACTTAGAATCTTTGAAATATGTGCAGGGGCGTGCCTGGGCATACGCACTGACGCACGTGCGTACAGGCTATTAAAGAAACAAACAAATAAAAAAGGCTAAAAATGCGAAAAATGCAATAAAAACTGAAGGTATAGGGGGGTTAGGCACATTTGTGAATCCAAAACTCGATGGTGCGTATACCTAAATTAGCCCCAGGAACGCCCCTGATGTGTACCGTGATTGTTTATTATTAACACGTTGTATTGTCAGAAAGAATTTAAGTAAGAAAAAACAAAAAAGAACAAATAGAAAGAAAATCATACTGGAAACCAATACGAAATATATATAAAAATGTACCGATTATTACAAAATATAATGGTTTTGGTATGAGTTTCTGTAACCAATAGTTAATTTCGGAATTTAAGATAACTGAGAACAAAAAAGACAAAATAAAAAAATAAAAATTACAATAAAAAGGAAGAAAGATGACAAAATATAAAAAAAATTCTAGCATTGTGACAAAACATATCTGAAAATACAATAGTATATACATACATGTACACATTCATGCACATACATATACATACATACATGTACATACATCTATAATTCTACGAAAATCTCCTGGTACACTTGATGTATTTGTGGACGATAAGTACAATTTCTGAGTTCGTAGTATCGTCTAGATTGGAACTGCCATTCAGTATCAAGTCAATGTTGATATGCGTGACATCAACAAGATTGGGTAGGGTATCAAGTAAGTCATTTCTGAATTGGTTATACAGTGGACAGTTGAAAAAGAAATGAGTATTGTCCTCACACGGATTGCCACATTTCGGACATACTGCTGAGTCTGTCAAGAAGTGGTCAAATAAATGCTTATTTAGATTACTTGAGTTATTTCTTAATTGACAGTGGATGATGTTATAATTCCTATTTCCTATATTATAGTGATATGGACTGTTAGTCCTATGTTCAAAAGCCTTAAGTTTATGCTTAAATTGTTCAACAGATGGTGCATTTTAGCGTCTAAAGGTAAAGCATTCCACAATTTAAGTGTACTCGGTAGAAAGCTGTTATAATATGATGTTGTACGACAAAGGGGGAGACGTAAGTTTAATCCTGAAGTTCGAAGGTTATAATTATTGTTTACAGGTAAGTATGGCTGGATTAAATTATACATGTAATCCGGACTTATGCCATAAATTGTTTTGTAAATAGTTACAAGTTTATGATATTTTCTTCTTTTTGTTAATGTTTCTAAGTTCAATTCATTATATAAGTATGATCTAGAGGAATTGCACCTGAGGCCTGTTATTATTCGTGCTGCTTCAACTTGGACGCTCTCTAATAGATCAGATTCTCCCTGTGTACAGTTATCCCATACTGAATCGCCATATTCCAGTATGGGTCTTATAAAGGCGATATATATTTTCAATAGAGAATGTCTGTCAAGTTTGTACTTAAGCATTCTTAGAATGTTTAATCGTGCACATGCTTTTTCGTATATATTTTCTATATGATGCGACCAAGTTGCATTGGACTGAATTGTTAATCCAAGGTGGCAATGTGACGCCACGTCTTGTACTATATCATTATCAAAGTAGACTGGTGGGTGGTTATAGTTTCTTCTAGTGCAGACAAGGCTTTTGGTTTTTTGGGGGTTAAATGTAACAGCCCATTTTTTTGACCATTCAGATATTTTGCAAAGATCATTTGTAAGAGAGTTGGCACATTCTACTGGGTTTTTATCAACGACAACAAAAAGAGAAGTGTCATCAGCAAATAACCGTACAACATTCAATCATTCAAGTCATCTGTGATGTCATTTATATAAAGCAAAAATAGAAACGGACCTAAAACAGAGCCTTGCGGAACACCTGCATCTATAGTACTGAAGCTTGAAGAGAATCCATCTAGGACTACTTTTTGCTGCCTATCAGAGAGATAGCTACGTATCCAGTTACATAATGAATCATTGATACCATATTTAGCTAATTTAAAAAGCAACCCAGAATGCCATACTTTGTCAAATGCTTTAGCAATATCGCAAAATATAAATCGTACATCTTTCCCAGTGTCGAGGTTGCTTATTATGTTATTATATATGTCTATGAGCTGATTTACTGTAGAGTCTCTAGGTTGAAAGCCTGCCTGGTATTTGCACAGAAGGTTATTCGTTTTGATATAGTTGAACAAGTGTTTGAATACGATTTTTTCCATCAATTTGCAAATAATACTGGTAATGGATATGGGCCTATAATTGCCCGGCATGTCAGGTTCTCCCTTGCCCTTAAAAATAGGAGTTACATTCGCCTGTTTCCATTGGTATGGTACTTTTCTAGTGGACAATGACAGATTAAAAAGTCGCGTCAATGGAGCAGCGATGCTATTTATAACTAATTTTAACACCTTTGGGCTAATCATATCTGGGCCTGGAGGTTTCGATAATTTCAAGATTTTCAATTGATCAATTACTTCCGTTTCATTTATAATAAAGTCATTCATTTTAATGTCAGTGCGATTATGAAAAGTAGGTAGTTCCGGTTCATGTTCAATATGAGATGTTGCAGAAAAGAAAGCATTCAATACGTTTGCTTTTTCTACTGGATGTATTAAAATACGACCGTTATTTTTTATTGGAAAGTTTGGTTGAGTTACTTTATTCAATTTAGAGATCGATTTTGCTATTCGCCACCATTTACCCGGGGGATTGATTTATCAGTTAACTGGGATGTAAGTTTAGTCTTGTATGATTCCTTAGATTCGCGGATTAAAGCAATTACCTCATTTCTAAGTTGCCTAAACATTGACCAATGTAATGGATTGTTTGAAGACTTAGCTTTCTTGTGCATTCTGTTTCGCTGTCGCATTTTAAAGCGTATATTATTGTTCATAAACGGTTTATCATTGGGACGTATAACAACAGTCTTTGTAGGTACATGACGTGTTACACAATCATTAAAAGTATTGCAAAAATTAGAGTATACTTCGTTTATATCATCACAGTTAAACACGTCATCTTCCCAGTTAGTATTCTGTATATCCGTATTAAGACCATTTATGTCAGTGGCATCATAATTTCTAATAACCCGTTTGTAGGCTAGTCTTTTAAATGTCTGAAAGCTAATTTCAACAGACACAGGAGAGTGTGTGCTGCATATTGGTGTATGTACATTCACATGATTAGTTAGCGATGTATTATTCGTAATAAATAGATCAATGCACGTTCCCGGCGTCACAGTAAAGTTGGTTGGCTCGTTAATAATATTTGTCATATTTAATCTTTGTAACAATAGTTTAAATCTGTTAGACGAATTTGATAAGACGTCGATATTAAAATCCCCTGTCACAAAGACTGGATATTATTATTCAATGATTGGGATATACTGTCATATAACAAATCCAATAGGTGTACCTGAGAGTTTGGCGGTCGATAGAACGCTCCAACTAAAAATTTACTGTTATCGTTACACATTACTTCCAGCCATAACAGTTCAAGATTATCATTCATAAGATCCCTCCTAACGGAACAGTGAAGGTTATCTTTAGCACAAATTAGTACACCACCGCCGCGCCGATTACGATCTTTACGAAATGGGTTTTGAAATCCGGTTAATTGTAATTGGTTATCCGCTATCGAGGCGTCGAGGTGGGACTCGGTGATACAAATAATATCATGAGATGCTAATTCATTTTCGACAATATCTAATTTTGGAAGTAGACTGCAGACATTATTGTGAACAATTGAAATATTTGACTTAATAATACCGTTACTCGCTCCAGGGCCAGGATTAGACTCAATACCTGCTAAAATAAGAAGTGTCACCTTAACAATTAGTTTAAATACGTCATTGCCGTTTTTACAACTCATAAAATGGCAGTGAAATATTTGTATAATCCGTTTAGTAATTGGTTTTAGACAGTTCCATATTCCCTTCATACAGTTTTTATATTCTAAGTTAGTCTTAGTCATATGTATCAAATGTAAAAGTAGAATTAAAAAAGTATGAAGGGTTTCTTAAGGCATAGTGAGAACACCTATGTACCAGGATATGTTCAAGAATTAGTAAACAATTGCACAATGCTAGATGGGAAAGACAAAAAATACATGAACATACAAACAAAACAAAGAAATTATCTTGAGATTTCATATTAAGAATTAAAATAGTTCCTATTTATCGAGAAAGGTATTGAGTCAAATTTGTGTATCACCATGATGATAGTGTTTATATATCTAAAGCATGAATTTTACATGTAAGTAATGTTTAGAAGCGCTGCTACATGTAATGAATGACTGGCATAAGTAGTGGACGCAATATGCGCTTCTACATGTAATGAATGACTGACATAGGTATTGGACGCAATATGCGCTTCTACATGTAAATGAGTGACTTTCATAAGTAGTGGACGTTGTATGCGCTTCTACATGTAATGAATGACTGCCATGAGTATTGGATGCAATATGCGCTTCTACATGTAATGAATAACTGCCATAAGTATTGGACGCAGTATGCGCTTTCTGCGCTTCTACATGTAATGAATGACTGCCATGAGTATCGTCCGCAGTATGCGCTTCTACATGTAATGAATGACTGCCATGAGTATTGAACGCAGTATGCGCTTCTACATGTAATGAATGACTGTCATAAGTATTGGACGCAGTATGCGCTTCTACATGTAATGAATAACTGCCATAAATATTGGACGCAATATGCGCTTGTACATGTAATGACTGACTGCCATAAGTATTGACGCAATATGCGCTTCTACATGTAATGAATGACTGCCATAAGTATAGGACGCAGTATGCGCTTCTTCATGTGATGATTGACTGCAATAGGTATAAGACCTGTAATACAATGATTACATGTAACAAACATTAAACAAGACATAAATGCAATGTAACAACGCTTCATGTCATGTAATACATATCAAATTTGTGTATCGCCATGATGATACTGTTTATATATCTAAAGCATGATTTTAACATGTAAGTAATGATTATATTCAGGATTTAGAAGCGCTGCTACATGTAATGAATGACTGCCATAAGTATTAGATGCAATATGCGCTTCTACATGTAATGCAGGAATGCAGTAATACTTAGATGCAAGATAGTACTGTTATATGATTACACATTTTTGCAATATTATTAATATTACAAAAGCACTGTTATCACCATGATGATACTGTTTATATAACTAAAGCATGAATTTTACATGTAAGTATTAATTATACTCAGGATTTAGAAGCGCTGCTACATGTAATGAATGACTGCCATAAGTATTAGACGCAATATGCGCTTCTACATTTAATGCAGGAATGCAGTAATACTTAGATGCAGGGTAGTACTGTTATATGATTATAAATTATTGCAATATTATTAATATAACAATAGCACTGTTACCTGTAATAAAATGGTTACATGTAATAAACATTAATCAAGACATAAATGCAACATAGCAATGCTTCAAGTCATGTAATACATATCAGCAATAACACTGAGAAGGGAATACAAAGCAACATGTAATGAGTAATTGCAATAGTCATGATAACACTGAGATGCAATGCGCACTGATATTTGTAATAAGTGACTGCGGTAGGAATAGTAGCACTGTTACATGTTATACGGTTGTAATCCGTTACATGTAATACATAAGTGGAATAATACCTATACCTGAAATGTAGCACTATTACAGGTAATGAGTTATTGCAATAAGGTAAACAATTAATACAATATTAAAGATTTAGATGTCGTGTAGAAATGTAATAATACATGCATTACAGATACAGCAGACTTATATTTAGCGAGACAATCAGTTCAGTAAAATAAGTGTCATGTATGTACTAAATTTGAAAGGATGTGCTCACTTGATGTAATCTTCAGAAACACACAGCAAAAAAAAAAACGTATGACTAAACTTTTATGAAATAAAATGAAAAAAATGTATATGCATATTAGAAACAGGACTTAATTACAAGACGGACACAAGACATAAATCGTGACTGCACGAACATTGATCGTAAAAGCGCAACCATTTAACTGTATTTAGATTATGTAACTCTATGATAATATTTTGTAAGCATATATAGAGGCTTAGGCGAACAGAGTGAGAATTTACAGTTGCCCTGGGGATAAGCCGAATGAAAATCAAATAAAAATAGTAGTCTACTACTACACTGTCAATTGTATTCGGGAAAGAAACGTTTTTTAAATTAACCAGCACTAAACAAATAGTACGAACTATATGACCTTGACCTGTATATTTTAGTATGGTCATGTCGATGTTGTCATGATGGGTATATATTGAACATTTGATGAAGAAATATCGAGAAATGAGAAAGTCATAGCCAACGTTAAGTTTTCATGAAGGAAAAAAAAAAGAGTATTTAACCCATATAACGACCTTTAGTGTGACCTTGACCTTTATATTTTAGTATGGTCATGTCGATGTTGTCATTGTGAGTATATATAGAGGTTCATTTCCACATGTCACCTTTTACCATACGTTTCCCCGTGAATTTGTACAAACATTCGGAGGTAAAAGGTGCCATTTGTCATATGGCACCTTTTACCTCAATTGGGTTTACACTTAACTCCTTATACCACGGACTATTTTCTTGAATACATACAGCTTGCATATTTTAAATTCATAGCATAAAACTTAAGTTAGTTCATAGCTGTATATATTAGCCATCATTAATGCGCATTTAAGCCTGGAAAAAGTACTTATAGGATAGATGCATCGTGTATTTTATGAAAACATAGAGCATTTTGGGGTCATTTCATATACATTTTTTGACAATCTCATTAATATTCATGAATATGCAAATGAGGCCATTTGCATAAAGTACCATAAAATAAAAGCTTAATGCATTACCTGTACTTTGACACCAATTTGAACTTTCTATATTTAAAAATGACCAAGTTCTGATGCATTAAAGGTTCTTTATGCCAATTTCTACTTTTGAGTGACGGTTGCCATGGAAATTGTTCAATAATAACTAATAGCTACTTGTCAGAGATTGCTATCACACATTTTCTTTCTTTATATTGGATGTTAAACAAAGTTAGATAGGTGTCGTTAAGTGTTCACAAGGCAGAAAATGCCATTTGTCAGAAAAACAAGGCCATAACTCCAGTGTTACTGACCCAATTCAGCCGATTTTCGAACTTGTCCAAGCTATAATTGGTATTAACAATCTGTGCACGTTTGGTAACAATCAAATAATAAATGAAGGTGCTAGAGCGTTCACAAGGCAGAAAACAGCAATTTTCAGAAAAATCAAGGGCCATAACTCCGGTGTTACAGATCCGATGTGGCTGGTTTTCGAACTTGTTTGAGCCTTCATCGATATTAACAATCTGTGCAAGTTTGGTAAAGATCAAATAATAAATGAAGGTGCTAGAGTGTTCACAAGGCTTAATATGGCAATTTTCAGCAAAACAAGGGCCATAACTCCGGTGAAATTATTCGATCTGGCTGGTTTTCGAACTTGTCCGAGCTTTTATTGATATTAACAACTTGTTAAAGTTTGGTAAAGATCGGATGAAAAATGAAGGCCCTATGGTGGTAACAAGACAAAAGTTAACGACGGACGACAGACTACGGCCGGACGACGGACAACTCGTCATCCCATAAGCTAACAAGAGGCCCAAGAGGGCCTGTGGACGCTCTACTGGCTCAAGATAAAGTTTATGTATAAGGTGCCATAAGTCTTTCAAAAATCATTCAACCAGAACATGGCAATGACAGGTGCAACTAGGCTTAGTACTGATCGTTCTCGCCAAGATCGCTGAAATCTGGCAAAGAGTTCAGAAGAGATTCATCTGGACAAAGTTTGTGTATTAAAACATTTAAAGGGTCACAACTCTGCCAAAAATCATTCAACC
Organism: Cyrtodaria siliqua; assembly: GCA_037043455.1. Lineage (NCBI taxonomy): Eukaryota > Metazoa > Mollusca > Bivalvia > Adapedonta > Hiatellidae > Cyrtodaria > Cyrtodaria siliqua. Next base: position 260,087 of record JAWPHD010001892.1, read on the forward strand.
GAAATATGGCGATGATATGCAAAACTAGGCTTGATACTGATCATCCTTGTCAAGTTCCGTCTAAATCCAGCCAGGGGTTCAAGAGAACTAGCCCGGAAAAAAATTGTGGTATCAAAAAAATCCTTTAAAGGGCCATAACTCTGCCAAATATCTGTAAACCGGAACATGACAATGACATGCACAGCTAGGATTGGTGCTGATCATCCCTGCAAAGTTTCATTGAAATCTGGCGAGGGGTTAAGGAGAAGTAGATCAGACAAAGTTTGTGTATTAAAACCTTTAAAGGGAATATGCCAATGATTTGCACAACTAGACATGGAATTGATCATCCCTAAAAAGCTTCGTTTAAATCCGGCCAGATTCAGGAGAACTAGTCAGAACAAAGTTTGTGTATTAAAACCTTTAAAGGGCCCCAACTCCGCCAAAAATCATTCAACCGGAACACGGCGATGATGTGCACAACTAGATATAGAATAGATCATCCCTAAAAAGTTTTGTTTAATCCGGCCATTGGTTCAGGAGAACTAGTCAGAACAACGTTTGTGTATTAAAACCTTTAAAGGGCTATAACTCTGCCAAAATCATTCAACTGGAACACGGCGACTATGTACAACTAGGCTTGGTACTGATCATCCCTGCAAAGTTTCAATGAAATCCGGTCAAATGAAGGCCCTTTCATCTTAATGAGGCCAAGATGTAGCATATTTCAGAAAATCAAGGGCCATGACTCCGATGTAAATGGTCCAATCTGGATGGTTTTCGAACTCATCCAAGCTTTCATGGATATTAACAATCTGGTAAAGTTTCTTAAAGATCGGATGAAAGATGAAGGCCCTATCGTCTTGAGGCAAAATATAGGATTTTTAACTAAATCAAGGGCCATAACCCCACTGTTACTGGTCCGATCTAGCTGGTTTCCGAACTTGACCAAGCTTTCATTGATAGGAACATTCTCATAAAGTTTCATAAAGATCGCATGAAAAATGAAGGCCCTATCATTTTAACGAGGCAAAATATAGCATTTTAACAGAATCAAGGGCCATAACTCATCTGTTACTGGTCCGATCTGGCTGGTTTTCGAAATTGTCTGAGCTGTCATTATAAACAATCCGGTAAAGTTTTGTAAAGATCAGATGAAAGATAAAGGCCCTATCGAATTAACGAGGCAAAATATAGCATTTTTAACTAAATCAAGGGCCATAACTCCCCTGTTACTGGTCTGATCTGGCTGGTCTTCGAAATTGTCCGAGCTTCCATTTATATAAACAATCTGGTAAAGTTTGGTAAAGATCGAATGAAAGATAAAGGCCCTATCGTCTTAACGAGTCCAAAATATAGCATTTTTAACTAAATCAAGGGCCATAACTCCGCTGTTAATGGTCCGATCTAGATGGTCGTCGAAGTTGTCCGAGCTTTCATTTATATAAACTATCTGGTAAAGTTTGGTAAAGATTGGATGAAAGATGAAGGCCCTATTGTCTGAATGAGGCAAAATATAGCATTTTTAACTAAATCAAGGGCAATAACTCCGCTGTTAATAGTCCGATCTAGTTGGATTTCAAACTTTTTCGAGCTTTCATTGATATTAACAATCTGTGCAAGTTTGGTAAAGATCAAATAATAAATGAAGGTGCTAGAGTGTTCACAAGGCTTAATATGGCATTTTTCAGCAGAACAAGGGCCATAACTCCGGTGAAATTATTTCGATCTTGCCGGTTTTCAAACTTGTCCGAGCTTTCATTGATATAAAGACACTGGCAAAGTTAAGTAAAGGTCCGATTAATATTGAAGGCCCTAGAGTGTTCACAAGGCAGAAAATAGCATTTTCCAGAAAAAACAAGGGCCATAACTCTGGTGTTACCGACCTAATTTAGCTGATTTATGAACTTGTCCAAGCGATCATAGGTATTAACAATCTGTGCAAGTTTGGTAACAATCAAATAATAAATGAAGGTGTTAGAGCGTTCACAAGGCAGAAAATAGCAATTTTCAGAAAAAACAAGGGCCATAACTCTGGTTTTACTGACCCAAATCAGCTGATTTTCGAACTTGTCCAAGCTATAATTGGTATTAACAATCTGTGCAAGTTTGGTAACGATCAAATAATAAATGAAGGTGCTAGAGCGTTCACAAGGCAGAAAATAGCAATTTTCAGAAAAGACAAGGGCCATAACTCTGGTGTTACCCAACCGATTTGGCTGGTTTTCGGACTTGTCCGAGCTTTTATTGATATTAACAATCTGTGCAAGTTTGGTAAAGATCAAATAATAAATGAAGGTGCTAGAGTGTTCACAAGGCTTAATATGGCATTTTTCAGCAAAACAAGGGCCATAACTCTGGTGAAATTTATCCGATCCGGCTGGTTTTCGAACTTGTCCGAGCTTTCATTGATATAAAGACACTGAAAAAGTTTCGTAAAGATTTGATTCATAATGAAGGCCCTAGAGTGTTCACAAGCCAAAAGTTAACGACGGACGACGGACGACGGACGACAGACGACGGACGACGGACGGACGACGGACAACTCGCCATCCCATAAGCTCTTCTGGCCTTCGGCCAGTAGAGCTAAAAACGACGTCAAAATAAATCATAAAACGTATTGATTTAATTTGTTGGTCAGATTCGGTATAATATAACAAATGATGTATGGTGCTTCGGTCCATATGAAGTTTATGGACTGGGAAGTCCATAAACTTGCATATGGACCTCAGCACCATACATTATTTGTTAAATAGTTCTTTAAGGCATTAGTAACAAACATAAGTAAATTGAATAATGTTTTAAACCGTACCGGTCGTGACATCAACGCCATGACGTCGAATTGCGCGAACGTCTCAATGACGTTGACGCTCCATTAAAATGGGTTAAATATCGGGTTTGTTACTGACCCCCTACATAAATATGTGGGGTCAGTCAAATGTATAGGGGGACTCGGCTATCGCCTCGCCCCCTAGAAATAAATCTTACTGACCGCATATATTTCTGTAGGGGGTCAGTAACAAACCCAATAACTAATAATAGCCTCCACTTCACTTTGAAAAAGCGGGAGTATACATACGTCTCTGATTGTGATTCCATGGAGGGATGTAAATACAAGTCCCCACTACTATTTACTTGGTTTGCTACTAAACCCCCATGATATGTGAGGTCGTTAAGATATACGGGGGCGAGGTGTTAGCCTTTCAGCCTTTGTTATAAATTGTTTATGTACACCGACTAGTGCAGGAAAAGACATTACATCTTTTGGTGAGGTTGTGGTATGACATCATGACGTAAATTCATATCACAAGAGCTGAATTAATAAATTATGTGCAAAAGTGCTTAATTTGTAATTTATGCTTTAGGTAGCTGTACTATAACCTGTCTGGTAAAAAGTGTGGACCACCGTTTAAGATAGAGGACAACAGCTTGTGATTTTAATAGAAGAGTTTCTTGGCACCCCTTTTATTTAAAAAAACTAAACCGCCAAATAACGGCAAAATTACACTACAAAACATGTGACATAATCATAGTAAGAATATAAGAATCTTTCATGGGTATCCAGTGAAGATAGGGAATTCCAATCCGAGGATGAGGTATAAGTGTTTTTATCAGAACCGAGGCTCTGCCAAGTTTTGTTTAACAAAGAGCTGATAATGTTGACAATTCTGCAATATATCCTGTGTTAGTCTTTCACCCTTTGTAATCGTCAGACTCAAGAAACTAGTTTGTTTCGAGATCTAAAAGTAGCTATATAATCCCGCCAAGAAACGTCAAAATTACACTACAAAAACATTTATCAAAACTCTATCCTGAGGTGTACAGGTCATATAATAATGTATATGTGCCCATTAAAATTAAGATTTATTAACGGCTTCTTAAAATAATCGTGATTGAATATGTGTAAAATGAATTATGAGTAGGCAACTCTTAATTCGATACTCCAGTTTTGGGGTTAAGCCTGGCTGGTTAAAGCCCTTTATATTGCGTCTACATAGTTTGAATTCTCAAATATACTCTGTAAAAAAAGTTTTGGACCATGGCAGTGTTCTAACCCGTACAATGATCGCTGAACCATGAAATTCGACCATAACCAGTCCCTTATTATCTCAGTTGATAATTCACAATAGATCAATAATCAACAATAATTATCGTTTACAATGAAAGTTTGTGAAAAAATAATAATATTTTATTGGTTACTCGAATGTGTCCGTAACTGTTACTTTGTATGAACTCTGCAACATTTTTTACAGACCCTTTGTGTGTTTGCGAATTTTTTTTTAAATCAAATCTTGTTTGGAATTTAATGATTCTGGAACCAAATTAACTGGGTAGGGTAGACCTTGGTTACTAAAAAAAGATACTTAAATTCTGTCCACTAGTTTTATTTTTATATGACTTTATATACCCTGGTCCAAAACTTTTTTTGCCGGGTATATGTAAGTTACTATTACAAGCCCAGTAATCGACGTCATCAGCAGGTGCACGAGATGATCATCCGTAACGAAGATTTGTCTCGACTCGGTGGGTAAACACATGCATTTCAGCTCTAATTCTCAGTCCAGAAAAATATAATTGTGCCTAAAGTATGCCAATCAATGGTAAAAAGACTCGGTTAATATTCACTTCTGCTAATACTAAGCGGATTGAGAGCAGAATCAAAGAAAGTTATTTTAGCGAGATGATTCTCAGCGGAGTTTTCTTTCATTTTTGTTGTTTTTATGTCAATTTTTGGGCTTTATAATGTCATGTATTGACCTTTCACACATACCAATAACAGATACGTGATATAAAACGTAGACAGTAGTCATTTAGATCATGGAAATATGGGTTTCGACATTAACGATGTTGCGTTGTAAACCTTCGCCTCTCACCGCTGCGGGTTTGAATCCCACTGGAAGCTCGACTTGAAAGTGAGAAAGTGTCGATTCTTACGGATGGCGGGAGGTGTACAGTACTGGTTCTACCCAGGAAAAGTGGGTGGTCTGCCTCCACCACAAAAAAATCGACCATCATATATAACCTTACATGTGTTGAAAATGACGTAAAACACCATACAAACAAACAAACAAAAAACAGATGCAAATGAGGACTGAATCACTGTGTTTGTATACAGTAAAACATTTAATTCCAATACATTCAACTTAACTATTTATCATTATTTGAAATCTTACTTTATAAAATGCATGTTAGTAACGTTAAATTTGGTTTAAGGTCGCATTATTTGTAGGGCTAACGCATTACAGCTGCGTAATGTAACTGACGTCATGAAAACAACAACACGGCATCATGATTTCTCTTACTAATTGCCACCGTATATAAGATAAATTGACAACATTAAAATGAAATTGTCATGTCGTAGATGTGTTATGTGATAAACAGAATCTTACATTCGTGACCGTGTATTATTGACTTAAAACAACTTAAAACAACTTGATATATAAAAAGATAGGATACTCACCAGACTCGTATCGTATCATTTTATCCCAATGACTCATTTATTAAAATCAATAATACACAGTCACTCATGTAAAATCCTCTATGTAAAATATAGTTTAAGAATAACTAAGTTATATATGACAAACACATCACTAACCCCTTTGTCCAAATCCAAATTAAATTTCATTTTCGTTTTGTTGTATAGATTAGTCCGGAATGATAAAACAAACTTGATTGATTTTCTGTTAATTTCTGAAGACAAGCCCTTCTAGGGCCAAAAAAAAAAAGTTTGTTTCTGGTTGCAAAAAATACAAAAACACAACTTTTTGTCAGCTGTTTAACATAAAGTAATGCCACTTAAAAAAGATGGACAGCAATCGTGAACATATATAATAATTGTACCCAAAGAGGGTATATTAAAATAGCCTACGTTTGTCCGTCTGTCTGCACGTCTGTTACCACATCTCCTCCTAAATTGCTGAATGGAATCCAACCAATATATGATATGCGTCAAATTCTCAGTTACTCTCGATAAGCCAAACATCGATAGATACAGGTAAAAACGACAACCATAGTTAGCTGTATCTCGCCATGGTCATGTTATTTATTCTTGAGCAGGATAATTAATCCACATTGCTTAGTACTGCTTTAACCCAGGAAGCCTGCAAATAATCTTCGAAATGTGGTATTGTAGTATCAATAGATACAGATGTTTATTTTAGTGTTCATGACCATATATATAAGAACCCTGGTGTGACCCAGCCTGGGACTGAACCCCCAACCTCCCGCATGAGAGGCAAACTCTCTATATAATGTGCAGAATACCTGTGGTCAAAACTCCGGGAAATGTTTAAAGAAACTAATCCATCAAATAACGGCATGATTACAAAAACGTTTATCAAAAGTCCGTCCAAGTGTCCAGGTCATGATTAGTGCATAAAATCCAAGTCTACGAATGGCGAGACAATTTTTGATATGCGCCGTCCTCCGATGTGCATAAGCCTTTAACCTTTTTATGTGCGGTCTCTCCGCGGAGATTATCTGCGCTATTCATAACGTTCACAGGACATCATCAAAATAATTTGACCAATCAGTGATCAATAAAATAAAAGACCTTCACATTCTGGAGGGGGTAAACTCGGTGTTTATCGTTGGTGCTCAACTGACTTTAGTTTGTAGTGATAAGTATATTAAAAGCTTTGTTTTTTTGTGCACATCTATGTATCTTCTTTTGGTGTTGTCTGATTTTAAAACACCAATAAGGATACATTTAATTTAAATCATGGTCTAATATTTTCATTTTTCATATGGAGATTGAGGATAAAGTCCGAGTAAACTCCTTTATTTTCACCTACTCAATATCTTTGACTAAGGAAGTTGACCGGATGTGAAAGTTATGAATACATAAACAGTCCATTTCAACTGATAGTATCATACACTGAATTTTATAAACTGTAGTGTACAACTTACCTAAAGTGAAGAATAGTCATTTGTTATCCATTTCACACTAAAATTTTAATCCAAAAAACATTTTGATATTAAAAAAATACATTAGTTTAAATCTAGGTACTATGCATTGTTTGAGCGACAAAACACAGGTGTCAGTGCAATGACGTCATACAAGAAACGTATACACACAGTCTAAAATTGTTAATTGTCCACATGTTTTTGGTCAAACGTCACGGGGGTGCATCTATAAATGTCCGTATGTAAAAAAAATACCCCAGATGTCAAATAAATGAGACTAAAGTCATGATATACTAATTTATATGTGGCGACCAAAAATATAGGTGTATTCACGTGTTCTTAAAATACAAATGACTGAATATGCGTAAAATGGATTATGAAATAATAACTCCTAATTAATTTGACGCTCCAGTTTTGGGGTTTAACCTGGTTGGTTATAGCAGTTTATAAATTGTATTGTATCTTATAATGGAGTTTGAATTCTCAAAGTATGTAAGTTATACATTTAGTTTGTCGTCCACAGGTTTAGAGACGGTGTTTACATGTTATAGAATTTGCCTGTTCGTGACTTTTTGAACAGAAAAAGTGGAGAAATATAATATACTTGTATAAATAAATACATATAGCTGCTTTTAGGGGAAGGGAATGAGTCGAATTTCAGTAAAACAAAACGTCGAAACGAGTGCCCTTTTAGATAAGTTAACTAACCAGCAGACATTTTATTTCTCAGTCGAACCCACGTAGAACGCATAAACTTAGCCAACAACTCAAAGTGATAAACAAAACAAATATACCTTCATTAGTTACACAACACGAATCAGTTGAGTGTTCATTCACAAACTTGTTCTTTCAATGTTTACTTTCGTTGAAGTTTTTTTCTGAAAAAGACTTTTACTTGTATCAAATGAATACATACACTAGTTATATATAACACATATTTATCTCTTGAGAATTTTGTATCATGGGATTTCCCAATTTTCTGGTACCCACTTGTATAAGTTGTATAGTAGTATGTAGATAATCAAAAAGAGAACCAGGAAGTTTCACGGAAGCGTAACATCAATCGTTAAAACTCGGCGAATCCCGTCATTTCTCCGGGATCAAGCTCTACCCAAAGTTGTCGTACCTTGCACAAACATACATGTTTTGTCTTGCTATTATAGTATCATTAAAGGGAATGTAGCGACACAGCCAAACAAGCTCTATTATTGAGAGTTCTGAAAATCTTGGGAAAAGGTGAAAGAATTATCAAAATCGGATGATAAACAAAAAATATATAACCATTTAAAGGTTGTTCTAAAACGAATATGGGAGCCGACATTTTTAGAACTATGACGTCATTTTTGTTTACAACTATTATGATAATTTACCAATTCCTCATATTCTAACCATGATATTTCCCCAATTCCTCACATTCTAATCATGAAACAACATTTTATTTAGTGTACACCTCTCGTCATCCGTAAGAATCGACACTTTCTTACTCACAAATTGAGCTCCCAGTGGGATTCGAACCAGCAGCGATGTGACAAGACGCTGGGGCTTATGTCTTTAATAACTGTAAAATTGCAACGCTGACTTTTACCGCGTTTTTTTTTTTTTTTGCAGACGACTAGCTGGTAGTCAGAGTTTGAGCCTTGGTTGAATCAGTGAAGTAATAAGTTATTACTTCACTGGTTGAATGCCTACACTGTTATCATTGTTGGAACGCATGGCTGATTTCATTCCGTTCTCACTTCATAGAGTGAACGTAATGCAATCAGATGCAATCAGCTTTGGGTTCCGATGATGCACTACACTAGACATTATGTAATTAACCTGTCATTAGCCAGTTGACAGTAGACAAACAGCAGTAGCTATTGTGTTCATTAAAACGCGTGACAAGCAACATTCACTTGCACCCACACCCCTCTCCATGCCTTGAGCTCCCTTCCCTACCCCAAACTACGTCCACGCAATATCTGAAACGTCTCTACACCACTGTATCTATGGGTGCGGCCTTGTATGAGGCGCCATACGTGACTATATGTTGTAAGATAAATATATACGTTGTATGTAATATATATATACTGAATACAAATATATATATGATACAGACAAATATATACGTTACTCCGAGATATGTATATTGAATACAAAATATATATGATACAGACAAATATATATGTTACTCCGAAATATATATATTCTGTCCAAAAATATATATCATACAAATATATATGTTACTCCTAGAAATATATATTCTGAAAAATATATATTCTGTTTTTAAATATATATTGTAGACGCAAATATATACGTCAGTCTGAATATATGTTTTTCCTAATTTATATATTGTAGACGCAAATATTTATATGTTATACCGAAAAATATATTCGGTTTATAAAAATATATTGTCTGTCTTAATATATTGAAGATGAACATATTTCAGATGAAAATAAATAGTTTCTCTAAAATAAATATATTGCAGACACAAATATATCGAAAGAAAGATCGATAAATAAATGGTGCGAACTTCTGGGTGACCGAAACTAAATACATATTTGTTTTCCAAATATATATGCCTTCTGCAAATATATACGTTGGCATAGACTGTGCTGCAAATATATACGTTGGCGTAGACTGCTACACTGTCCCGTTTTTCAAACTCAAGACAAGCCAAATTTAATAGCGTAATTCCAAGCGTCCGAGAAGTGTTCCGCATGTTGGAGTTTCTTTACCACGAAAACATAACAAATCCGCAAAAAATGGACGACCAAACGTCTAACTTCTTCTTCTTCTTCTTCTTCTTCTTCTTCTTCTTCTTCTTCTTCTTCTTCTTCTAATGTGCCGGGTTCCTCCGGAACATACTCGCACATGTGGTAAACTAAGTACAAGTGGTGAACGGTCCAAGTGCAGTTATAAACAGGTTAAAAAGTCTCTGATTGGGGTCTACGCAATCCCCGAAGTAGAGCAGAATGGCATCTGTCTGTTGTTTGTCATTTAGACCGGATGCTAAGTCCTGGAGCATGATTATGAGATGGCTCTCACAGGATCTCTTCTTTCTGAAACCATGCTGTCTTTCAGATAGAATATTATTTCTTTCTTTTGTTAAGCAACCCGCAATTTCAGGCCTTGGTTCAGACCTCGTTAGTGTAATAGCCAGTATCTCGAGTATGCTGATATTGAAATACGCGACTGCGATAATGATCATACTTTGTCTTAAAGTAGTTTTGTAATACAAGATACAAGAAACTATCGTGACATATCAGATTCGTCGATGCACCATCTTCTTACCAACGTATTGATCACGTAAACCGTATCCCCCACCCTCCGTTCCACCACCTCAATAATGTTTATATTATCCGAATGCATCAGGCGCGTGGCCTCGGCTGGCGTGGCGCAGTCGGAAGCGCGGCGGATTTGTAACCGGATGTCCCGGGTTCAATCCTCCGTGGTGCCACTGAGATTCGTCGGTGTGTTCTTGGGCAAAACACTTTCCCTTAGCCTCGTCCGTCGGATGGAGACATAAACCGGGCGGTCCTGTGTATCGGTCTATCCTCCGAGCACGTTGAAGAACCATAGGAATATATTCGATACTAAGAGTAGGACACGGTTCCCGGATTCCTGTGTATCCTTCCCCTCTCTCTGGGGCGGCTCTAAATAACCTATACTGTGTTGATAAGCCGTTAAACAACATTCAATTCGTCAGAGGGAGAGATATAATGATTCATGTTTCCGACTGAACTGTTTAGCATTGCATTGAATCGTTTCAAGTTCGATTAGATGGTTTGAAAAAACACTCCGGATTATTTCACAAAGCATCGGATTGTTTTAAGTTTGATTAAATGGTTTCAAAAAAAGTAGTGAATCAAATAAAGTTACATTGAATTAAATATAATACCGATGAATTAATTTATCTTTGACTGGATGATTTATTAAAAACATACTTTTGGCTCATAGGTAATCGCCACCTATGAAAAACGGGACAGTGTAGCAGTCTACGCCAACGTATATATTTAGCACAGTCTGTGCCAACGTATTTATTTGCGGAAGTCATATATATTTGGCAATCGTACAAACTCGCTCATTTCCGTAGACCATCGGAAATAATTATTTTTGAAAAAAAAAGTTGAGGCAGTTCCGATCGATATATTTGGAAAACAATTATTTATTTAGTTTCGGTCACCCAGAAGTTCGCACCATTATTTATCGATATTTCATTGATATATTTGTGTCTGCAATATATTTATTTTAGAGAAACTATTTATTTTCATCTCAAATATTTTCATCTTCAATATATTATACGGAAACGTATACTGACCCCCCTTATTTGTTTGATATATATGTTGCTGTGTTTTTTTTTATTAAGACTGACAATATATTTGTTTATAAAGCGCATATATTTTCGGTATAACATATAAATGTTTGCATCTACAATATATGAATTAGGGGAAAAAATATTCAGAGTAACGTATATATTTTTCAGAATATATATTTCTAGGAATAACATATATATTTGTGTGATATATATTTTTGGATAGAATATATATATTTCGTAGTAACGTATATATTTGTCTGTATCATATATATTTTGTGTTCAATATATATATTTCGGAGTAACGTATATATTTGTTTGTATCATAAATATTTTGTATTCAGTATATATATTTCACACGCAACGTATATATTTATCTTACAACATATAGTCACGTATGGCGCCTCATAGCCTTGAATGTGCACCCGATCCTGTTCTGTTATCCACTAGTAGTAGTAAGTTGTTAGGGATGTTAGGCTGCTGGTAATGGTAACAGCGGGCGCCTTTTATACTGTACAGTATAGCTGTTAGCGCTAGTATTAGACTTTGTAGCAGCAGCGGTAACACCATTCCGAGAAAGAAAGTGTGTTTCACGAGCGTATAAAAAATCCGAGCGTCGCACCGTGAACTATTTAGTAGGAGAGTCGGAAGCGTACCGACTTTCAAAGGGGATGCCATTAAATGGAAGTAGTGAGGTGAGGTATGGACTGAGGTGAGGACACGCCTACATTTTAGTCACGCACCCAGTATGACTAAAAACGACGATAAGGACTGAGGGTAGGCACCCAGTATTACTCCAAACAGCGATAAGGACTGAGGGTAGGCACCCATTATGACTATAAACATCGATAAGGACTGAGGGTAAGCACCCAGTATGACTACAAACGACGATAAGGACTGAGGGTAGGCACCCATTATGACTATAAACATCGATAAGGACTGAGGTTAGGCACCCAGTATGACTAAAAACGACGATAAGGACTGAGGGTAGGCACCCAGTAGGACTCCAAACGACAATAAGGACTGAGGGTAGGCACCCAGTAGTACTCCAAACAGCGATAAGGACTGAGGGTAGGCACCCATTATGACTATAAATATCGATAAGGACTGAGGGTAGGCACCCAGTATGACTACAAACGACGATAAGGACTGAGGGTAGGCACCCATTATGACTATAAACATCGATAAGGACTGAGGGTAGGCACCCAGTATGACTAAAAACGACGATAAGGACTGAGGGTAGGCACCCAGTAAGACTCCAAACGACGATAAGGACTGAGGGTAGGCACCCAGTATGACTCGAAACAGCAATAAGGACTGAGGGTAGGCACCCATTATGACTATAATCATCGATAAGGACTGAGGATAGGTACCCAGTATGACTATAAACATCGATAAGGACAGAGGGTATGCACCCTGTATGACTACAAACATCGACAAGGACTGAGGGTAGGCACCCAGTAGGACTCCAAACAGCGATAAAGACTTAGGGTAGGCACCCATTATGACTATAAACATCGATAAGGGCTGAGGGTAGGCACCCAGTATAACTACAAACGACGATAAGGACTGAGAATAGGCACCCATTATGACTATAAACATCGATAAGGACTGAGGGTATGCACACTGTATGACTACAAACATCGATAAGGACTGAGGGTAGGCACCCAGTATGACTACAAACAGCGATAAGGACTGAGGGTAGGCACCCAATATGACTCCAAACAGCGATAAGGAGTGAGGGAATGCATCCAGTAGGACTTCAAACAGCGATAAGGACTGAGGGTAGGCACCCATTATGACTATAAACATCGATAAGGACTGAGGGTAGGCACCCAGTATTACTCCAAACAGCGATAAGGACTTAGGGTAGGCACCCATTATGACTATAAACATCGATAAGGACTGACGGTTGGCACCCAGTATTACTACAAACGACGATAAGGACTGAGGGTAGGAACCCAGTATGACTACAAACGACGATAAGGACTGAGGGTAGGACTCAAAACAGCGATAAGGACTGAGGATAGGCACCCATTATGACTATAAACATCGATAAGGACTGAGGGTAGGCACACAGTATGATTACAAACGACTATAAGGACTGAGGGTAGGCATCCATTATGACTATGAACATCGATAAGGACTGAGGGTAGGCACCCAGTATGACTACAAACGACGATAAGGACTGAAGCTAGGCACCCAGAACGACTACAAATGACGATAAGGACTGAGGGTAGTCACCCAATATGCCCAGTATGACTCCAAACAAATATAAGGACTGAGGGTAGGCGCCCAGTATGACTACACGCCACGATAAGGACTGAAGGTAGGCACCTAGAATGACTACCAGATCGTCCACGCGTGTGTATCTTACGTGACACCGGTACAACGATAGGATTATTAGATTTAATAGACGATAATGGGCATTATTCATTCAAAATAATTATAATCCACAATAAAACCTAACAATTATGAACATAATCTGCTTCAAAATCTGGAAATATACTAGCCAATATTCATAAAACGTAAGGAGTGAGGCGAGGGGCGTGACTAAAATGTAGGCGTGTCCTCACCTCAGTCCTTACCTCGCCTTAATGGCATCCCCACTATCTCCGAAGCTTGCCGGAAATCCGCGAGTAGTTACGAGTGGGGGACTACCAATCGGAACTGCCAATCGGAACTGCCTCGTCGGATTCCGTCACTCGGGATTCCGACTCGGAGAGTACTCGTGGCCATATTGAACTATTTTCAAGAAACGACAACTCTGTAGTAGCGACCTCTTCAATTATAAGATAAACAAAATGGCGACTGCTGGCAAGTTCCGAAAATGCGGTACATATTTATTTGTTTTATCAGGGAGTATTCATAGAGATTCCTGATATAATAATTTATTCATACTTAGGTAAACAATATGGTGATTCCAGTCAAACGTAGGCGCTTCTTAGTTTATTAAGAGGTTTCACCTCTTCTTCATCTAAAACTAAAAGTGCGAGCACATGGGCATCATGATCATGGTCCCCACCAATATATACAGGGCAGGGTAGAGCAGGGGTGTCATTAAATTTATAAGAAAGCGGAACCCAGAGCAGAATAGCCAGGTATTTCTATTGATACTTGTATAAAATACTAGTAAAAGTATTCATAGTAGCCAGGTAGACCAGTCAAAGTAGCAGGGAGAATCCCTGCCTCCCACCTCTTAATGACACCACTGGTAGAGTCGTCATTTGAGGAGTGGAGACTTGCTTTAGTGGCACGGGGATATGGGAAAAAGAAACGCGCAATAAAGGGAACACTGTCTGCCTGGAACAACAAGGAACACCACCAGAAACACTCCCACCCGTAATTAATGGACCCAGATAGTTAGAATATGTCTGTGAAAATTCCTTAAACAGGTCTTAAGACTTAACGTTATATTGATATATTTAAATACATAGATTTAAAACTTTAAAACTGAATAAAAAGTAGAAGTTATTTATACATGTGGATTAACCTAGAAAGTGACAGTGAAGTTATTAATAATATGTGTGGATTAACACTGAAAGTCAGTGACGATGAAATCATTTGTACAGACGGAATTACGCTGAAAGAGACAGTGACATGGTTTATCACTGCGACTTGATACTAAAAGGGATGTTGAAATTGTTTATTTAGTGGGATTTACACAAAAAGAGACAGTGAAATTATTTATACGTATGGATTTATCCGGAAATTGACAGTGTAGATTCTAAACATGCGGATTTACGCTGAAAGTGACAGTGATGTTTTTATGTGGATTTACACTGAAGGATCAGCAATGTCATTTATATATGTGATTTTTTTTTATATATTTTAGGAACATAACCCATCGCAAGCGTGTTTTTTTTAAAATTGAGAAAAAATGCAGTAAAACATTCATTTCATAATTCTATCTTTGATAGTGTTTACAGTAACTTATGTCAACCCATGCATTTAAAAGCGTTCTTATATTTTCTTTTTCATTTTTTTCTTTCTATTGACTATTTTTTTCTAAAATTGATAAGTGAAGTTACTATATATGCAAATTTATCCTGAAATTAACAGAGAAGTCCCTGAATTCACCTGAAATTAACACTGAAGTTACTATGTATGCAAATTTTTACCCAGAAATTTTTACCCTGAAATTAACACTGAAGTTAATATATACACTCAACAAAATTCCTAATCAGTCACCTAAGTTTTATGAAATTATTACCTTTTACACAAGATTTGTATTCATGTAAAATTAATCAAATCCTCGTTCAATGTTTGATATATATTAACTGAAAATTTGGTAAAGATATTTAGATTATTTTTGAAGAAACAATGCATTATATTATAACACCCTCGATCCACAAAGTCACATACTTTTGCATTGAATTGTAAGGGGAATGACCTGGCTTAAGTGACAGTCAAGTGTTTTAAAAACCAATATGGTAATAAAGAAATGGCAAACATAAATAAATGACCTATAAAATCATTTCATTAGACATATAACATGTACACTTCTCAAAACTGCTAACTACACCGCTACGTTTTGGGTTATATATATCGATGGGTTGAATGTTTTTCAATTAAATAAAAAGGAAATACCAATTCAATCATTTTTACATCATTTCATTTTATTTTTTTCATGGGCAATGCTAGAACTAAACCACAATAAGCAATTACAAACGACCCATGTAAACACTAAAGTCACACTTTTCATTTCTTGTTCAAATCAAATAGATTCCTATGGTTCTTTAACGTGCTCGGAGGATAGACCGATACGGTACTGCCCGGTTTACGTCCCCATCCGACGGAAGAGGCTAAGGGAAAGTGTCTTGGTCAAGAACACACCGACTAAGCTCAGTGGCGCCACGGAGGATTGAACCCGGGGCCTCCAGTTACAAATCCGCCGCGCTAACGACTGCACAAGCCAGCACTAAAGAATATTTTTTGTTTCAAAACCCAGTGTAAAACCCACATTGTCAATACATACAGACATGCTTTACACAGATAATTTTAATGTTATAGTATCAAAAATAAACATTGTTTCATGCTACACTGATTTTTTCTCATATTTTGTTTTTGGAAAGAGAAAAAAACAATAACCCATACTGTGTGTAATAATCTGTAGATAAATCCATTATCAAAGGACAATGTTTTAGGATAGTTTTAAAGGATTAATATACACAACTTCGAAAATTATTATTTTTTCTATAAAAAACAACAAGAAGGTTGATTAAGGAAGATCAAGATATAAGCAAGGGTATGTTATTTCTAATTAGTAAGCTAAGCTTTGCATGTCCCAGAATGAAAACATTAAGTTTATTTGCTACAGTTTGATACTGGAAAAATCAACTAAGTAAATTATCTCTATACTCCAGTTCCACAGATAGCGAGGTATTGACTCCACATGGTTTCAAACTTATTCATTTTTAAGTTTTTATATGTGATTAGTTTCTCAACTTTGTACAAAGATATTATCTCTGTTTTAAAAAGGTTAAGCTGTGGAATTTGACGTTGCATCTTGTTTCGATAAATGTAAAGTTTTGCTTGCATGATGATTTTGCTCAAAACAGTATTAAATTTACTATTTCCAAATAAAAATATCTGTTTCTGTTAAAGTTACGAATGCTGTATTGCCATTTTCTGTAAGATAAGTTTGAAGTTTTGACCAGAATTCTTTTACTGTTCCACAGTTCCAAAACAGATGTTGGATAGTTTCAGGTGTATTTTTGCAAGAGCTGCACATATAGTTATTAATAAAATTCATTTTAGATAAAAGGTAATTTGTTCCAAGTATCCTATGGTTGATTCTAAATTGAACCAAGGTAACTTAGGATCTTTTGTTATTTTATAAGGTAAGGCATATAATCTTTCAAATTCAAAGTTTGGAACACTAACTACTTCATTATTCCATTTACTTTATGCTTTGGGATATACATTATTTCTAATCATGATGTCATATATGTTTCGACAGCCTTTCTCATTTTGTAGAATTAAGGATAGTATTAGTGGACGAATAGGGTTTGGCTGTTACAGGCTAGATGCACAATATTCAGGTTTGCCAAATAATTCCTGACAGCAGTTATAATACCTTCATATTCAAGAAAATTGGACTGTATATTATAGTGTTTATTCAATTCTATGTAAGAATAAAGATTTCCATTTTTGTTTAAAATGTCATTGATAAAAGTTATTCCTCCTGTAAACCATCTTTTGTAAAACACTAGAGCCTCCGATTGAAATTTAAACATTTTAAAAATGTTTGATGCTTCTAGAAGCCCTTATAAAATAAATACAATTGATGTAATCATTGATCACATAGTAATAGTGTTAAATAAACTATTTACATATTGTTTATATTAAATATATGATATCTGGAATGTTTTCACTAGATGATATATGTATAAGATCTATATCTTGCAATAAACTAACCCTCATGTCAAAGGTGTACCCTAATGTCTGTGGATTGGAGAAAAAATATATACTTGCAGACCATATAAGCGTAATTTAACAATATATCAAGTACCATGGACGTCAGTATGGACTTCATGAGTCCTATTTTTCTTTGTTTAGAGTTTTATTAATTGATTTACTGATACAATATCAAGTTCATATATGCATGCATCTGACATATCACTCTCGACTGACAAAACGGTAAACAATCACTCCCATAATATGATATAATCATAATTACAATGTCTCTTCTTCCTTTTCCTTCAATTCAACCGTAATATTAAAGTATACTCAGAGTATATTTGGAAAACTCAACAAATGCTTCCAAACTATCAGTCATTATATGGAACGAACTGTTTGGGGCCGAAACGTTTTGATTTCAACTACACATATTTGGGGATTTATTTTGTTAAAAAATATAATTTATCGGTCATAGCAATAAAATATCAAGAAATTGATAAAAATCACTCACAAATCTGCAAAATTTTCATCAATACAACATTATATAAAAGAGCACTATTTTGCGGAAGGCTACAATCGAAAACCGAACCAAATTCATCATTTTGCTTCCAAAAACCATTGAGCGGCACCTAGTACTCTCCGAGCCACTATTACCGAGTACGGAAATTGGCGAAGAGTTCCGATTGTCGGAACTGCCTCGTCGGATTCCACTATTACCGAGTACGGAAATTGGCGAAGAGTTCCGAATCATGGTAACCGGTCTTCCAAAAAGCATTAATGACCTACATACGGAACGGGAAACCAGTAGCTAATAATAATAATAATAATCTTTATTTCCTCCATTTATAGGAGAGCATATATAAACAATGATGCATATAGAACAACAGTACAGTAATTTTAGATGTCAAAAATAATAATGTATAGATCAGTATTTAAATTTAATTATGCGCATTCACTCCTTTCTACGTGTTTGAAAACCGTAGTAATAATACTCGGCTGTATCACAATATCATAAAGCACTAAACATGTTAGCTAACCATTGTGTATGTTAAATAATACAACAATATTTGTCCAAAATAGTAACAATGTATATGTAATTATCTATAAGGACAAACTTTCACCTATGGTTGTGACCTGCTCAGTAGTATTTATCTGAGTAAGTGTCATCCATCGGGATATTTTACTTTGTTTTGAAGATATATATACAACGAGCCTGCTCCCAGTAATGAAGCCTTGCCGAAACGAAATGCAAGAGTTCATAGGGATATGAGATGACTCCTTGTGACTATATCTGGTTATCTATATATAAACACTGTTTTACCCGTTATTACAAAAACATTTTGTGAATAATGTTTATGATAATTATAAGTAAATGATCACTGTTATCAGTATAGTAGTAGTATGGGGGGAAAGTAGTCTGGTCAGGTGATTTGCATATATATAGCTAGGGACCAAAACTCAGGTTTTAGGACCCAATCTAGACACCCGGACAAAAGCATCAAACTTGCCTCAAATGTGTGTTTTATATTTCTGTGTATTTTTAAAAGGGTCCCCAAAGGTTCGTGAATCCCTAAATGTATTAGAATTATATGCACACCGAATTACCGCACTGCGGATGAAGTCCTGAAAAATCAGGAGGGCACCTGCCGAATATCAGTGATGAATTTGGAAAATTCGAAATGACGTCAGTATGATGGTAATTTGTCTTCGGGCCTCCTCGGCGATGTCCCTTGTTATAGGTTTATATGTACTATTTAATTATGACGTTACACGTTTGAGGCCGTGGCCTAATGGTTAGAGCGCTCGACTTCTATGCAGAAGATCCGAGTTCAAATCCCTTAGTTTTTTATTTGTTTCTCTCTTCTCTTCACTGCAATAAGTAATTATAAACTATTTGATGGACTTATGCAAAATCTAATAATGCATGCAATGTTTTACTTTTTGAATCCAGTATTTAATTGTGAAGATGCACTGATATTGAGACTTCGATATTGCAATTGTTATGCCATGACATGTGGCGGGAAATTGGACCACGTGACAAGTGCATCATTCTGCTCCCCATATGTGCGGCAATTTGCGCATACAGCTATTATAAGATGCAAAACATCCCACAAAACACGCCTTCTATATTCAACTATTGGCTTTTTATAACTTTTTGGAAAGCTAAAACTTGTTTTAAAGTATATATTTGGAAAACGCAACAAATGCTTCGAAACTATCAGTTATTATATGGAACGAACTGTTGGGGACCGAACGAAAATTTTTGGGCCGAAAAGTCTCGATTTCAACTACACATATTTTGGGATTGATTTTGTTAGAAAGTATAAATTGTCTGTCATAGCATTAAATATAAAGAAATATCAAAATCACTCACAAATCTGCAATATCACAGGAACTGGTCACTTTTAATTGTTGCCTTCTATTATTATAATTGTCTATATACACAATTATAATAATAGAAGGCAAACATTAAAAGTGACCAGTTCATGTGTGCAATATTGTCATCAATACAACATTATAAAGAAGAGCACTATTTTGCGGAGAGCGACCATAGTTAAACTATAGTTAGTGATCGAAGTCCCTCTAATAGTAAAATCTTTTTAAACCAATCGATTAATGTAATGGCCTTTGGTAGAGATTGTTAGGATAGTAATTCATGAAATTCTGAGCCATCTGATTGGTTTAAAAAGTAGAATGACCTAAATATAGACTATCGGATCAACATTCAAATACAAATACAAATATTTTATTGTCTATATATATATAACATGTACAATTATAAACAGGATTGGTTTGTTCAACAAATAAATGATGGCACAATACCTATTAAGTTTCATATAATTCAAAAGTTGGAGAAGAACACAAAAACAAACATATAATTATTAAACAGGTGAAAATAGAGAGAGTAAGATTATACACTCTTGTAAATATGTTACCTGTTTTAGAGTACAGTACAATCTAGTGTCTAGAGAGGTTATTTAAACTCTCTTGAGGTAGAGGTTCTCGGAAGGCATTTATTTCTGATATTCATAAGTTCATAGCAAAACTGAGCGGATGTTGTTGCTATCTTTTCTGGTGGGTTGATTATTATGAAGAGATTAGTGGCATCGTCGAGAGTATTCCATTCTGATATGGATTCAGATATTTTTTTGTAAAAAATATCTCGTCTAGAGCTAAGAGACGGACATGCAGTTAAAAAATGAAGTTCGTCTTCTACAGCATTAGAGCATAGTTTACAGATTCTTTCCTGTCGTGGTATTTTATTGTATCTCCCAGTTTCAATTTCTAGCCTATGGGCCGATATTCTTAGTTTAGTTAAAGCTTGGCGGAATTTTTCGTTTTTAACCGTTACTAAGTAGGGTGCGATTTCGTAGTTTCTGTCAATGTGTTTATAGTAGATGAGCTTTTCAGAGATTGAGAGTTTTGTTTTCTATATATCTAAATATTGATTTTGTAGACGCGATTTGATTTTATTGCATTCCGATTTTGCTAATTTGTTTTCTCGTGTTCTAATTTGGTGTTCTAGAGTAATGTTATTTTTGTCCATTATTATTTTTGCATACGTGTGCCAAGATACATTGGTTTTGTTGTCCATGATAACTTTGCTACACTTAACGGCAACTCTTAGAATTGTTCTGTTATTTGGCAAATTTTCGAGGTAATCCCAGTATTTAATAACATGGGCATTAATGTCTACTGTTAGGGGGAATCGCCAAGTTCTGCCCGACATGCGATATTAGTACTGTTCCTTTTAACGCGTAAATTGGTTTTACAGAACTTGCTATGTAATTTGTCAAACATGTCGTTTTCTGACAATTCATATGCTTTTTTATCATCATTTGTGATAATTCGATTTAATGTTTCAGCTCCCCATATTTCGCAGTTATACAAGACAATAGGTTTGACGAGTGTGTCGAACAGTTTGTTGTAAAGTTGTGGGGGAGGCGAACTCAATGAGAATGTTCTTTGCAATTTATACAGTGCCTTTGTAGCTTTTTGACATAAATCTTTTTTAGCAGCTGTGAAGTTTCCAGTAGAGTTGAATATACATCCTAGGTATTTATATTCTGTGTATGCCTCAAGCCTTTTGATTACCTAAGTAGAAAGACGTTTTCCTTTTTCGATTATCATTATATTAGATTTATCAATATTAACTGTTAACTGCCATTTTTGGCAGTATTAAGAAACGATGTCTAGAGATTTCTGAAGACCAGATGGCGTTTCTGACATTAAAAGTAAATCATCAGCCCATAAAATATGTGAAATAGAATCAGAACAAAGTTTTATAGGATCGCACAGTTCTTTTGGGAATGTAATATCATTAAGGAATATATTAAATAATGTTGGGCTTAGATTATCACCCTGTTTAACACCTATTTCAGATTTAAAAGTAGATGTTATGCCATTCTTTATTTTTAAAGCGGTCTGTGTATTCACATACATTTGTTTCATTGAGATGCAGAATTTTCCTCCTATACCGTGTCTAGGAAGTTTTAAAAGCAGACCGTCTCTCCAAACACGATCAAACGCTTTGCTAAAGTCTATAAAACATAGATATAGTTTTTTGTTCATTTGGCATAGATATTTGTTGATAGCGGTTTTGAGAATAAATAAGTTTAATTTTTCTGAACCCAGACTGGTTGTCTTTGATTATTTCGCAACTTTCAAGATAATTAGTAAATCGTGTGTTTAGAATGGAAGAATAAAGCTTTCCGAGGCAGCTTGATATTGATATCCCTCGGTAATTATTAGGATTTAGTTTTGATCCTTTTTTGTGAAGGGCCGTTATGTATGCCGTTGACCAGCTACTCGGGTATATACCAGAAGTAAAGA